>JACCGJ010009426.1:0-34836 GCA_013407085.1 Atriophallophorus winterbourni | reverse complement strand
CACTTGAATCAGAGTCCGAACTGGACGCAGCAGCACGCTTCGATCTAGCGGCACCAGTTAACGAGGAACCTTTGACTATCGGGGGTGTCGCTTTCGTGGACAACGCTGCAACCTTGGACTTTCCTGCAGCAACCACTGGAACATCATCGTCACTCGAATCAGAATCAGAACTCGACGCAGCAGTACGCTTCGAAGCCGAACCGGACAAACCAGCACTCTTACCAATCACGTTCGCTTGTTTCGTTACTGGCGTGGACACATTGCTCTTAGCCGATGAAACCGTCGGGGTTGGCTTCTTCACGGGCAACGACGCACTCTTCGATTTCGCTCCCACCGACGCTGCTCCAGAAACAGCAACATCATCGTCACTCGAATCAGAGTCCGAACTGGACGCAGCAGCACGCTTCGATCCAGCGGCACCAGTTAACGAGGAACCTTTGACTATCGGGGGTGTCGCTTTTGTGGACAACGCTGCAACCTTGGACTTTCCTGCAGCAACCACCGGAACATCATCGTCACTCGAATCAGAACTCGACGTAGCATTACGTTTCGAACCGGAACCTAACAAACCAGCACTCTTACCAATCACGTTGGCTTTCGATATTATATGTTTATCTTTTACTGACACAGACAGCGCACAATTATCCCGATTATTGCAAAATTCACTGTCAAACAATGTTACGTCCTCAGCAATATCCCTTTGTTTTCTGAGACAATTCATAGAAGCTTCACACAATGCTGTCGAAGTTGGACCAATAATCGTCCATCCCAATGGCGTCAAGTGTGCAAACGGCTGTTTTGCTCTGTCAAGCCTCTGTTCCAACACCCAGTGCACTTCCGGAACGTTTACTCCCAATAAAATACGAACTCGTTTATCTGGTATACGGATTAGCTTCAGATCAGATAGGTGGTTCAAATGTTTCAATGACTGTTCAGGACAAGTCACCTCTTTCACTGGGAGAGAATTCATCACGTAGGCCTGGTCGACATCTACCTTGACACCATCATGCAGCGACTGAATTCCAAAGGACGTGACAGTAGTTTTTTGTTTACGTGTGCCATGCACTGAAGTGACATCAATGTAGGCTTGTTCACCTGACAGACCCAGTTCTTCGGCTAAATCAGCAGTCACCAAAGTTGCGTCAGAGCCATTATCCAAAATGGCGTTCGTAAGCACTACCCCATTCGGACCCATTACTCTTACAGCAATGATGGACAACAAACTGCCACAGCTTCGTGTACGTGTCGAATTGATCATTATTTCAGACTCACCTTTGACAGTGCGATGTAAGAGTCTGTGATGTTTTCCGTTGCATCCATCCTTTCCACATCTAGTAGGTACTCTGCAATCAGCTACCCTGTGATTTGGTTGAAGACAGTTAAAGCAGAGTCTGGAAGTTTTAATTCGCACCACCTTTTCAGCGTGAGGTAACCTATCGAACACAGTGCATTCTTGTAATGTATGTGTCATGGAGCACTCTGGGCATCGATAAGACCCAGTCGTTGAAATAACATTCATGCGAACCTTCCTAGTATTCATATGCATCGGTGAACTAGCATTCAATTCACGACCACTTGCTAAGGTACCGAAACAGTTGGTAGCTATTGAGACTTGTCTGTCCAAAAAACTGACTAAGTTACCGAACGTCGGCTCCTCGTCATATCGAATTATTTCATCCACACGTTCAGCCCACTTGTAACGCAAATGTTTGGGTAAACGCTCAACAATTAGCTTCAAATTTGTCATGTTGTTCAGCACACCTAAACGATTCAACTGTCCAAGTGCGAGCTCGCAGTTGCGCATTCTGCGTGTCAGGTTTCGAAGCGAACCGATGTCATTCTGATTAATGATGTCGCCATTGAGAATCTCTTTCAAAAATGACTGGACGATATCATGTGGGCGACCGAATTCCGTCTTAAGGATGCGTCGGGCTCGACAATATCCTTCACTATCCGGGAGGTAAACACAATGTTCGATAGCGTCCTTTGCAGAACCACAGCAGTAATGTAATAAATACATTAATTTGCAGTTATCATTGAAAAAGCGGTCTTCGATGGTCATCTCAAAGGCTTTGACGAATTTGCAGAATTTCATCGGATTACCATCGAACTTATCTATGTCTATCCTAGGTAATCCATCTCCACGCATGTCACAATACCGCGTCGAACCAGATGCGTTCATCGGCATCTCACGTAACGCTGCGTTACTCAAAACAGGACATTCGTTCCCGGATTTAGATGAGTGCAATGGACTTGGAGTATGTTCACGCATTAGGATCGGGTCGATTTCATTATCGCCTTTGACATCATCGGGTGAATCGAAATCGTGCATCATATTTAGCTTCGCCTCTAGGCTGTGTCTACAAATATCCAGCTCCTTCAATTTAATGGCTATTTCATCCTCGTATATTTCTTTAGCCAATTTTCGACGGCGTTCCTTATAATCATCAACATTCATCAACACCTTTAACATCACCTAAGCTAGGAGGACGGTGCTGGACAGGTAAAGTTAAAATAGCAGAGGTTAAAGGCAAATTATTAAAATTATCGTTCGAGGAAGGTATACGTATGGGAGTATGCACTGATTTATCAGGGGAATTATTAAAATAGTAGAAAGTTCATAAACGGGATCGGGGTTTAAAATAACGTCATCGAATTTGATAGACGACTTGCCAGCCCTTGTTCTAGGCATATTTGAAGATGAGATATTCTCCGTCGTGTGAACCAAATGCCTAGCCAAAAATCCAGCGATGATCGGAGGATTCTCCACGCAAGAAAAGTATTTGAGTACTTTTGATTGTATTTGACAATCAATGAAACGTCCCAAGTTGAGTGACGCGCAAAATCCCAGAGGTATATCAGAACCCAAAGCGGATTTGTCTATAAATGCGGTACTGTATTGAGGCAATCAAAATATAGTAAAAACATACCTCAAATATTGGGGTCAACCGGGTAAAAATCCGGATCAATGTCAAAAACAATATCGAGCGCGTATCACGTTACGCACACGAGTCCAAACGGGAAAATGGCGCAGATAAAATGGAGTCAAATTATTCAAAGAGAAAGAGTAAAACAAAAGTGCAGTAAGAAACAAGGAAAAATGGGAAAGTGTTTGGATTTCAAAATTCACATGAAATATTACAAATAGATGTTGGAAGGTGAAAGGATCCAACAAAAACTAGAGCTGAAATTTCGAATATTTTGGAAAGGCGCTATCGCATACTAATTCTGCATGCTGGATTTTGAAACACTGCACCGTGCGTTAAATTCCACATATTAAAAAATTTTACGATATGAATTTGTTTAACAAAACCAGTATTTTCTGGAAGATGTTTGTAACGAATCGGAAAACATATTCATGAGAAAAATATTAGACACGCAGACTAATCGGTCAGCGGATGTTTTTCATACCTGCACCCAACCTAAATAATTAAGGGATTACACAGCATTCTTAATCTCACTTGTCTATAAACAAAGTTATACTTGAATGCCGCTGTTACATAGGGTTCGTACAACGAACCACGATGTTCAAACACAGAATCACATAGTAATTCTTGGTCAAACACTCGAGGCTCACTGAAACTAATCTTACTGCCGCCACCTGTTGACGGCAAACAGTCAGAAACCGGTAGTGGTGTGTAATTGTGGGGGACGTGAGCTACACCTTACTTCAAAACCTTAGCGCACACCATGGCATGTGCAGTTCTTATCCAGTTTAGGATTCTCCTAATGATGGTAATTTAAAATTGATTCTTTTTCATATTGATACTCTTTGTTTGACGAAGCTTTGCATTAGAAGCGAAAGGCTACCAACAAACTGATCAAAACTAGTATTTGCTCTGTCACTATAGGTAACGAAAAATCATCCTAATTTGGACTCGAAAATGAATCGTTTCACAAAAACTCTTATTTAAAAAAATATGGTTCATAAACGTATGCGCACGAAACTTCCTATTCTTTAGATAACTATTCTCAGTGAATAATCCATGACCCTTCACAAATCTCAAGCAAAAAAATGAAATAAGCATCGCCGTTATATAATTAGTCGCTTGAAATTCAAGAAGCTGTCCTGTGAGAAACCTATTGCCAAGTGATGGCCCAACAGCTGGAATATTTTTCGAACCTAAAAGGAATAAAAGAAATCGTTTTATTTGTTCACTCAACCTCCGAATTGATGCAAAGAAAAAGAATGAACATTTTCACGGTGCGATATCGTTCACATTTGAACGATACGTGCAACGCGCACAAAGCTGACCGCATGTCAAGCGATCCTCGAAAGATTGTGACTAAATTGACAAGGGACTGGACTTATCGTTGGCAGACAATTAATCATCGTGCACGCTCGTTAAGTGAACATTTTTGCATCCTCGTGCAAAAAGGAGTGTTTCGACCAATTTGACAAATCCGTTACAAATTCTGACAAGGTTTTATTGTGTTTTCGAGCAGGACTGAAATTTAAAGCACGGTGAATGTCATTTGAAGTTTCAAAAATTCTTCAGAATTTTGCCTTGAAGAGAGTGTAATAAATTGTATTTTTTCTGGTTATTTAGGACGACTTGATCAATACGTATATTAGAAAGTTTCAATGAACAAAATTATTGGCATCCATTTTCAGCTATGCTTAAAAGCATCTGATCAATGCTGGTATGTTGTTCGTATGATTCCGAAACCAGAACGCACAAGTTCAAAAACAAGCCGTGTATTTTGAAGATGAGTAAAAACTCTCAGAGCATGTGGTGAAGGTTACGTATATAATTACACAAATGAGAGCTAAGTAAATCAGGCAGTGAGTGCGTAGATAGAGTTCAGTATGTGGTGAATTTAATAATCGTTATGAGTTCAAAGCCTATCTACATTAGTGTGGGCTCATGTTTGTCGTAATAACCTTATCCAACAGTAGCATACAAGCAGGACTTGTTTACCTTTCTTCCACTGCTTCAAGTGCATGCGGATGCTGATCCTACTGTCCCTACCTGATGAGTGCAAACAGAAGAAAACCGGTCGTGGGGTGTGTTTGTGACGAAATGTATGCAAATGAGATTTTTTCATGGTCGTGGGTTCAAACCCTGTCTACATGAGTGTGGGCTAAGAAGAAGAAGAAGAAGAAGAAATTGACTTTATTCGTACACACGAATTTTCAGCTGTTAAAATAATTTCACAACAAATTTAAAAAATGATAAACATGTCCCAACATCGAGTTACAATTTGTCGACTGAACGATTTTTCTTGTCTGTCTTAATTGATTGACATACGATCCAGTTTACTAGCAAAAGTTTTCGCGTCAAACGTTTCACTGCAAGTCCCGGTATCTCGTACTTCGTTCTAAAGTGCACGTCCAAATTTGACCTCAGTTGATCCATAATTTTTGATGCATTTTACCCTTGGAGAAATTAATTGTATGCACGGCCGATTTGAAGGCCCCGAAAAACATTTTGGAGAGATTGGTCGTACCAACCTTATCCAACAGTGGCATACTTAGAGTGTTGCTTATCCATACACCCAATTCCTTTTGTTCCAAGGTCCAAAAGAGGCTTTGCGCACCAAGAAAATATTGAAACTCCACATATTTTTAAGGTATAACATGTGACAGTTTTGAAAATGAAGAATGAGCGATTTTCGGGACCAAGCATGGCGGTTGTTCAAATCATTCTATTGCAGTGTGGCTATAAGTGAGGTCACGTGTGCTATTATTAATCCAACTAGATACAACAGTTTCGCATTTCGAAATTCATAACAATGTGTCTGAGACCGATCGTGTATTCATAATGGAACGAATTTGGCATGAAACACTTAGAGCAGTTTTGTGCATAAGTCAGGTCACGGAGTATGACTAAGTTGCATTCCAGCAACCACCCTTATTTTTACCTTACCGCTAAGCACTTCATAATAAGCCTGGGATTTGTCAATTCACGCATGTATGACCAGGATTAGTTATCTATTTGCCTAATAGATCACATCGCATACGTCAATCTGGTACAAATGAATACGGTGAAGGTCGGATATTGATTTTGTTCCTGAAGTATCAATATGCTTTTAGACATACTCGGAGATAAGTTGTTCCCGGTGAATCGGCAGTGGTTTCATGCAGGCTTAATCTCGATTCAGCAGCTAAAATCAATACCCATTAATCCGAGCCTGAATAGGATGGTTTATGTGAGTAGTAAAGAGTGTTTCTGTAAAATGCATTTTGACATAATTACGAGCGACTTTTGCTGCAATCTCAGGGAACCCAAACGTTCATTTACTGACATTGACGATCGCACGACACTGCACACAACTTTCGAAAGGTCACAATCTAATCATCATTGCGAAAATTTAAACACAGAAAAAATTACCAATGGGTTTCCGGCAATGTGCATACAAATCGCACTGGACTACAAACATCTTATGAAACTTTCATGCAATTGTGACGGACACCTATGGTCGACAGTGGCCGAGGGAGGAAAACAATAATTACTGTTTGTGAGTAAAAGATCTAAATAGAACAAAATATATCATTTTCCGTAATTCAGATTAAACTCTACAATACAGGCATACGAAAATGAATGTGATCAACATCATAAAAATAAATGAAAATCAACGTCACGAGTTTTTAATTAAACTGTTTGGGTCGATTTTGACAAAGGAATTGAGAATTCACTAATCAATGGTTTCTAAACGCATCGATTCGCTATAAATATTTTGGTGGCTATTACCTCAGCCGTCCTCAAAATACCCCAGCTAATTCATCTTGATACGTTGTGCGAATCACGTAAACCACATAGAACGCGTCTTCAAGTTTTACTCGGTAGCTCGTGCCAACCAAATGGACTCGTATTGAACTATTTACCGTTCTGGAATCAATGGTTTGCAACTAACTTGTATTATGTCAAGACATCAGCTTTTCAAGTTTTCGCGTCGTACGGTCAATGTATCCCGCACCACAGAAGCAGGTAACGTTTTAAACATACACTGAGTTTGACAGACTAGCTAGCTGGTCGTTAAGCTGCTGTTTGTTGTTGATAGTTATGCACAATTTTGAAGATGTGTTGGTCTTTTTAAATTTTTGTTCTAGCTTTCGGGTCAGAGTTTCGCTTTTTGAATTGAAGTTGAGGATATAAATGATTCTTTGTTACTGTTGGTAAGGGTACCTTCCAAGGCGATGCGTAAAAGGGCCTATCGACTCGGCATGTTGGATAAGCATTTTCATTAAAAAAAAACTGCGTATCGGCGCTCGTTCTTCCGCAAAATGTTCTTCAAAGCAAATCCGAATTGCTTTTGTGAACAAGTTATGTACCGAATTTCTTTATATATTCATTAGGACTACGCTCATAAATATGTGTACTGTTTAGCCAATGCCGCTTTTAGAAAATCTGTCATCTCATGATTTCAACACTCAAGATTCAAGAATGAATGTTATAAAAAATTTATAGCTGTACAATACCATAATATATACCATTAGACATATATATTTAAATTGAGGCACTATGATGATCGACAGTTTACCTAGTCACGAAAAAATATCATGTATTATTGTACGATTGAAAACTATTCGTTAGGAAAAATATCGTGTGAAGTTTCATAATGAATTTATATTAGCGGGTTTTAGGGTGGAACTAAGAAGCTTAAATATACCCAGTTTGTTCCTGAAAATCCGTTCACTAGATGGTTGTACAACATCTGACGGTAGACATTTCTATAAGAAACAAACGCGTACCGAATAGAAGAACCGACGGCAATTCCGGTGCGAATGTGAATATCCCATGCCAATGTGTGAGTGTGTGTGCAATGGCTTGACCGGAGATGAAATACATACCAGGAAGTTCAGTATTTTATACCGTACGAATAAATCTAATCGAATTTGTCTGAAAACCAATGAATCTAAATTCAAATGCAACAGTCAATCCGCATAAGTTGCTCTGCGATCAATCCTCTTAGACATCGTGTTAACCTTTTGTAGCCATGGTGCCAAGCTTTCATTGGGTAATCAAACACAAGGGTTAATATATTTATTTGGGAGCAGGGGAAATATTTCAAGGGAAAAACTTTCAAAAATACGTCAAGGTATACCTAGTATGTAACTAGCACGGTTATAGACGTCTTCGTATTGCATGCTGTTTTCAGACTTACACTAATCCAAACGCTGATGTCCTACTCATCTGCTGTACATTCCAGTTTTTTTGGATCCAAGTATGTAGGAGAATGGAAAACTTTTACCTGTCCATCGTCTGGACTTCTGGTTGTGAACGCATCGAGGAAAGCTAAGCGCCTGTTTTATTCAGTTTGTACGTAAAATAAATATGTTCCTTAGCATTATTGAAATAATCAAACAACTCGGCAACATTCGTTTCCTCAATGAACATGAAATACTCTGCATAAGAATAACGAACAAAAAATCGCTGTTTGAACATGATAGTGTAGTAGTTAGTTTAACTATTCTGGAAATATTTCAACCTATGTTAGACAGGCTGCGTGGTTATATCTAATTCTGATTTAAATGTTATACGACTGTTTACAAATTTTACATTCTCAATGGATCAAATATTTCTCTTGAAATAAACACGTGCGAAAAAATAACCCCCTAAATCATATTGCTTGTACTAATTAATGGATCCCTTTTAAATGGTTGCAAGTGACCCATTTACATAAAAATCTTAGGTTTTTTTATATTTAATATCTAATATTCATATAAAAAGACTTGTTTAAAAATGTAGGCGGGCGCACTATCTAATTTTCTCCATTTGGAACATTCGATTAGGCGGTAAATTATTGAAGATAACGGGAGTTTGTCGAAAAAGTTGTTGTTCATCCACTCGGGGAATAACATTGTTACATTGATTAATTGGTGGGCGAAAAAAAGTTCAAAAATTTATCAATTATTCTAGCATGGACATATTTGATCTAATATTCATGAAAAGTTTTAAAACGAAGATTTTCAAAAAGGACTTAGCTTTCTGCTATATCACGCATAGCTTTGCTTTGTTGCAGAAAGATGAGAAACAGGTTTCAGTACATCGTTCTTATTGATCCCACGAAAACAATTGAATAATATTTTTGGATATAAGAAAGAAGCAAATAGTATAATTACTTATACTCAGTAATTGCCACATTATATCAGACGCTGGCGCTATCTGTCTGAATTAACAACATTTATTATGCTTAGCGATGTTATTTAATTCTGTATTCTAATGGTTCTTCTAGATAAGTGACCCCCGAATTCCGTATACGACATTACGGACATGCCATTAATTTTACAACAGTTCATACAATGTATATTCAGCTAATCGTATTATTACAAAAAGGTCGATTCAATGTTATGGTTGCCTGTATTTTCCGCGCCGACTCACCACTTCAGGTTCATGGTGTTCGAAATTCAAAATCCGAGTGAAAATTAAGGTTTATTTTATTGAAACATGAATTCGTGTGATATTTAGTAAATAAAGTTTCATTCCAGAATCCTTGTTTAATGTCAGGCTATCGGGCCGCTCTGTTTTTTAGGATGACATATAAAATTATTGCAACCATTTGTGATGGAGTTATGGCGCCAAAAATACTTCCATACCGATGATAGTCGGCAATAAACATTTAAGACTAATTCGCTTTTTACCTTTCTACCAGTGTATTGTAATACATAGCAAAGACTACATAATTTTAGGCACTTCATATTTTTTAATCGATATTCGCTTACAAGGTAACTTCGGACCCGAATCGATTTTCTAATAAACGGCAGATTTCATTACCTCATGTACACTCAACGGCATTACGCGGAATCCAAATGTTTTGCTTTTTGAATCATCCAACCGACCACTTACCTTCGATCATCCCTCGAACGTTATTTGTGCCCATCGGTTGTGGATGTATGCTCGGAAAGTGAATTTGAATACAATGCTTCTAGCATTAAGAATTGGAGCATTATTAAAGTGATCCTGCTTCTGAGATTCAGATTCAAACAAAACCAGAGCATAAAGTCTCTTGGAAACATCCTCGCTCTAAGCATTGGCATCAGCTTGATCTTATTCTGGTTAGGCGCACTAATATACGAAGTGTACTCCTCACCAGATCACATCAAAGCGCAGACTGCGACACTGATCATTCACTGGTCTGTGCAAAACTGAAGCTTCCCCACACGAGATTTCACCGCACCAAATTGTCTGCTAAGCCTAGGATAGACGTCACTCGCATGTGCGAACCTAATCTAGCTGCGCGATTTGCAAAAGCCTTCACAGCCGAGTTCAGCAAGCAAACCCCACTTGAATCGGCTTCAGAAAACTAGGAATCGATAAAAAGCTGCAAATACCGAGTTTCACTTTCAACTTACGGTCAGAAGAAAGCTCGAACGAGCGATTGGTTCGAACCAAAAGCTTCTGAGATGACTGCTGTGTTAAATGAGAAACGGTCAGCATTCTTGAGGTTCAAATGTATTCCAACAGATGAAAACTTACGACTTCTAAGAGTAGCTAGAAATAAGGTCCAACAGACTGCATGACGATGTGCAAAGAACTATTGCACTGAAATTAGCCTCAGTATCCAAAAAGCTGTGGATACTGGAACTTTTAATGGCATGTATGATGGGATCAAGAGAACCATTAAGTCCCATTAAGTCTATATCTGCTAACCCGATTGTCGACAAAACTCAACAGATTGGTAGAGCACTTCTGCTCTCTCAACTCTAGCGACAGTAACGTTTTACCGCATGTACTTGAAAATGTTGAGCGGTTGCCAACCATTGAACATCTAGATAATCTCCCTAATATTGATGAGCTCAATAGGGCAACCGACCACTTAAAGAATGGGAAGGCCCCTTGTGACAACGGAATTCCAACTGAGCTTATCAACTGCTGTAGAGCAGTATTATTACAATCTTTCCACCATTTACTTCTTGATTGCTGGCAGGAGGACTGTGTCCCATAAGAGATGCATGACACATCATCACGCTATTTTGGCATAAAAATGACAGAGGCGACTGCAACAATTACTGAGGAATCTCCCTTCTGAATGTTCAATTAAATTAAATTTTAATGGTCTAAAAACATATAGCTTGACAAAAACCACAGAATAATATGGAAATTACGAATAACATGGGTAGAATAACACGAGATTTGTTTGCTTACTGAGCAGGTCAGGAATCAAGTAAAAATCCATTGGACAGAAACGGGTTTTAAAGTTCAAAGCTTTTATGGTGTAAAATATATAGGTTCAAAGTTTGGATTGGTCAACATGAAATTGTCTAAATTCGATTTGAATTTATCCAATTTGGGTGAATGTGCAACATTACAAGGCAAATTGTTCGCTAAAGTCTTACAAATCCGGCTACAAGTTTTAGCTAATAGAATTTACTCCAAATCTCAACGTGGCTTCCGCAAGGGAAGATCAATCGTTGACATGATCTTCTCCCTGAGACAACTTCGAGTAAAGTGTCAGGAACAACGTATGCCATTGTATGCTGTTTTTATTGATTAAACTAAGGCATTCGACTACCTCAGCTGGGTGGGTCTTTTCAAAATGCTTCATTGGATAGGATGCCACCCAAGGCTGATCAAACTCGTTATTTCGTTCCACTCAGGCATGAAGGGCTCAATCCATTTTAACGGTTTCAGTTCAGAAGCCTTTGAAATTCGACAAGGAGTGTGTTCTTGCTCCCAAGCTGTTCGGTATTTTCTTTGCTCTGCTCCGGGTGGCACGCTTTTAGTACGAGTACAGAAGGCATTTACCTACGCACGCGAAGTGATGGCAAGCTTTTTAACGTGAACCGGTTGAGAGCACAAACCAAGGCACAGGATGTGCTAATCCATGACCAACGATGCAGCATTTATTGTTCAGTCCCAAGTCGCTAATACACTGTTTTTCGTCAGCATGCAAAGACTTTGGGCTAACAATCAGCTTGAGTAGGACCAAATTCCTCAGTCAAGGGATTGTATCGCCTCCAACCATCACTGTTGGAAACTGTCAGCTTGAACCAGTACATAAGTTCACGTATATTGGTTCAACCGTTGAGGATAACCTCTCGCTAGACACGGAGGTTGATAAGCGGATTGAACTCTCGCGTTTTTTTGGGTAACCGCAATTTGACTGTAAAGACAAATATAATGTTATACAGCGCATGCGTACTAAATGTTTTTCTGTACGGCAGTGAAACCTGAACCACATTCGCAAGCAGAATGCTTTCCATCAACAAAGCCTTCGTCGTTTCTTGAACATATCGCAGATGAACAAAGTAACTAAAGCTGAAGTGTATTCAAAAGCCGGTCTACAGAGCATGTTCACCCTACTAAGACAGCGCCGCTTGCGGTGGCTTGTTCACCTATACAAAATGGGGAATGGACGTATTGCGAAAGATCTACTCTATGGTGAGTTGCAATCTTGAAGTCGGCCATTGGGCAGACCGCACTTGCTGTACAAAAACGTTTTTAAATGAGATATGAAAGCTCTTGGCATTGGCCCGCGAGTCGGGAAGAATTTGCTCCTGAGCGCTCACATTGTAGGTATTGTGTAGAGCGTCGTCTACAAGCTGGAGATGAACGGATACTGCTCTCGGCGTGCAACTGACGCCCAACGACCGAGTTCTGCCAATCTTTGCAAGCGCTCCGGGAGAGATTGTTTCTCCCGAATTGGACTGTTTAGTCATTCGAAAAGCTGTATAACATGAGAATTCATTCGATTGTGATGTACATCCATGGTCGACATCGACCAAAGGAGGCCCACTTCAACTGCTTTTTAGATATTATTAATCAGCTTTGAGTGATCAGAATTCATAAACAATATGAATTAACACATTTTGGACGCAATGGGTGAAGGTGCAGATAAACCGACACAGAATTCGTTTACGGAAGAAGAGCATGGAAAAGATTCAAATGACATGTAATATGAAATCAGGGACAGCTGGAACACAGTTTTAGAATGCATTTAGACATAGTCGGTCTAACAGACTCAACATGTCTATGGCTACAACGGTACCAGATGGCCTAAAATTGTTTGACTCATACGATCAATAATGTCTAAGAAGGTATGTGATTACTATTATTCATTGCCACGTGTGTAATACACACCTGCCTATCAAAGGTTCTCTTTTGTTGTGAGAATTTTGTGGGACACGGTTGATGTTGATTTGAGTGTCCTCAAAGTGGGTGGTCGACGACGCGCTCCACACCGGAAGCGCGTTTTGACATCTATCAACGTGTACGTCACTCGCTACAATATCACCGGAAAATACCTCTATTATATGTACACGCATTTAGAAGGGTTCTGCAATGAAGATTGATAGTAAACAAAATGCAGCTACGCAATAAACTGAAAATTTTGTAGTAAATTCTAACAAACGTAATGTTCGAAATTAACATCGAGGGGAATTTAGGGGTACCAAATTTCACGTTGGTTATTACGTGGATAAAATTTCTTATATGTATACCACAACATAATATCCGATAACCCACGTTTTCCGGGATGAATGTTTTGAAGACTAATGTCGAGGTGTCAGCATGGTACTATTCAATGTTAAAGTATTTATTTGTCGTTTTACTGGAGGACATAAATTTTTAATAATTGAAAGCTCCAGAGTATATATGCGCAAACTGGGTAATAGTTTTCTAAAAAGTTTACACAGACGTGTAATTATAATATCGTGAGAATTGGGCCACGTTTAGCTGGTAATTTGGATGTCGTTCAATTGATGTTCGCCATATATTCCTGCGTACTGAAGCATGATGAGGTCTTCGGATTTTTAGATAGCACGAGATTGACCATTAAAACCGTCGCTGTCTTTGGATTGGAATCAAACAAGGATGTGCTTAGTTAGGTGATTTTTTGGCATTTTATTATCATAATAACAATTTAGGAAACGACAGTCCGTCGTTCGTAATTGAACGTCTTGCACGAAACAAATCATGGCGCTACGCATCATCGTAGAACAATCAACCGAATGAAAGTCAGTTTTGCTTGTCAACTTCGTTAATTGACGCGGTCTTGGATAGCTTTGCTCGTGAAATTACACCTCTCGTGGTTTGCGTGAACTGGCAAACATAATACAGAAATTATAAAAGCATTATATACCGGAGTATACATGGGCCACCAATCACTGATGGTTTTTCAGTAAATGCCGGAGTAAACCAGAGTTGCTTACAGTCCCTACTCTTTTTATTTCTCACCATCAATGGGTTTAAAAAAACATCACCAACCCTAATGAAGGCATTCATCAAACAGTTAGACCTTAATCCTTTGGATTCGTAGAAGACCTGGACAATCTCTCGTACACACACGAACTAATGCAAAAAATAACCAAGCTTCTGATAAAGAACTCTGTTACTTGAACCCAGTTTGATAGTATTTATCTGCTTAGACAGAAAGGAACAGATAATAGTTATCGAATAATCGAATAAGCTCATCGTTTCTCCGTTAGAAAGAATTTTGGGTTATCGTGTTCATAAGGTCATATCGGCAATATCAGGATAAATTCACGCACAACATGGCCAATTGTTACCATCATTCGATATTTGAAGGCCAACGTCCAAATTACTTCTTCGTTATATACACCTAATCCACGTGAATCAGGCTCATACTTCTGCAAATTATGACAATTTGCAGTTTGCACTATAAGCTGGTTTTTGAGGCAAACGAAAGATGTTTTTGGCCAACATATAAATACCATTGGATGAAATCATGCACTATATCGATGATAAACGCCTCGTTTGTGCTTTTCTTTACCACTCACGATTCAAACATTGTTGACATATGAATGTCTTTGTCGAACATGAATAGAACTCATGAACACATTTGTATGTCAAACTGGCTATGCATTTCTATTCGGGAAACGGAAACTCTCTCACAGAGCTCACAACAATGGAAAATTGCTCGATTAATCAACGCCGTTCGCACACTGTCAAGGTGCTTTGTGTTCAAGCAGATGCTACTTCTTCCTTATATCGCCCGAAATTACACTCCACTACCGGTTTCTGGCTGTTTGCCGTCATCAGGTGGAGACAGTAAGATTAGTTTCAGCGAGCCTTGAAACAATGGATAATTAGCTAGCAAACTTATGCTTGAATGCCACTGTTACATAACGTTCGTACAACGTCCCACGGTGTCTCCGCCTGATGGCGGCAAACAGCTAGAAATCGGTAGTGGAGTGTAAGATCGGGCGATGTGAGCAACATATCACTGTGGTCATCCTTAAGCGCTTTGAGTGCTTGACCAGGAATCACTATATGATTCTGTGTTCGAGCATCGTGGTTCGTTGTACGAACCCTATGCAACAGTTACACCCAAGTATACACTTGTCTACCATTTATCCACAGTTTCAAGGCTCACTGAACCTAATCTTACTGTCTCCAGCTGATCAAGGCAAAAAGCCAGAAACCGGTATTGGAGTGAAATTTCAGGGGGGGGGTGAGCAACACATAACTTTGGTCATCCATAAGCGCCTTGAGTGCTTGACCACGAATCACTATGTGATTCTAACAGGGGCATTCAAGTATAACTTTCTTTACTTCCTTTTTTGGAAATAACGCCTCATATTTTTTTACTCAAACTAAATCATACCATATTTTCGTAATAACTAAAGAACTATTCATTGCTTTCAAATCTTCATGGATTCAATCTCTTTTACTACGAGAGGTTAACATTCTATAGAAGATTTTATGTGCTTCAGATGATTTGAAAAACTCATAGTAACCAATATCTTAGTATGACGGTATCGCTGCAAAATCACACATTAAAATTAGTAAAACTTTGCACAGAAACAATCATATAACCGATTGTTTTCACTCAGATTCACCAAATTTCGATGTTATAACTGTTCATGCTTTAGATCAGGTGATTTGTGTTTTCCTTTTGAGTTCCTTACATATCATCTACTATTTGAAATCTTGTAATTTAATATTGATCTTTTTTGAGACAAGTCTCGGTAAAATTCGGTACATTGTTTTAAATGATGATAAATGAACCACCGAGCGAATAACCTTCTGTTGTCACTTTGCACAGGCTTCGATTAAATATTATGTAGAGAGAATATTTAGACTGTGAAACACATAAATATCCACCCAGTATGTAACACATATAATAATGAAATTCTTCCGCACAGTGGTTTTGCGAGCATTATCATATATTTGAAAGCATTGTGGCCGTATATACAACTTATACCTTACAACAAGTTTTACAATATATAAATATATATATATATATGTCCTCATATATAGTGAATTAAGATCTAAGCAAATTCATCAGCAAGATATTCAAGTTAAGATTTAGCTACAAACGCCATTAGCGCAAATCATTATTGAGTACTCGTGAATGCATGAGTTTCAAATAAGCGCAATATTTGTGATCTTATAAAAAATTCCAAAATTCATGAAGTTACATTTACCAAACATTCACTCAAATCCACTCAAACCATTTAACCTTGACTCATCTGCGAGTAGCCTACAAATTATCTTGCATTATTCGGATCACAAAGTTCATTTTCAATCAGTGGTTTCAAATCGATCCATTTCAAAGATAAAAAAAACACCAACAAATCATCACCCCATTGAATCAATTTTCGATATTCAATTTCAAATTCATTTGCTCCTCGTGAGTCTTACATTTCCCACTTCCGTCCACCATTGCAGACATCATTTATTCAATTCATATAAATGGAAATTTCCCCTGCACAAGACCAAGCGTGGGATGGTAGCAAGTTTACAGGAGAGAACCCGACACCCTTTGAGTGTTGAAGCGTGAATTGCTCGCTATGAGTATCGATACGCGGGAACATCATGGAATCGTTTCGCTTGACTGTTTATCTGATTGACGGATTCTGATGCGCGGTCAGTGAACATCAACGTCGGTTTACTGGTGATGGGGGTGGTGATGATGATGGCCTCTTCGAGTAGGAGGAAAGAATGGAATGAATGTTAGTGTTGAAGCGTTGATGGTTTGTTTTTATTTTGTAATGCGTGGTTTTTATTTTAAGTTTATTGATAATCCAACTCGAAAAATTAGTTTAGTCGAACTACGATAAAATTACGTTTTTATTTCAGCCTGGCAGAAAGCAGAGCAGTGTATTCAAAGCTCATTGAAAACGGTGCAAAGCCATAAACTGGTCGTGGTGTGTAATTGCGCGGATTGTGGGCAACAATGTACTTTATTTCGGACATTCTGTTTATATATTATGCATTTTTATATCATTTGAGAATATATATGAAGCATGCATTTTGTGCAGCTATGCGGTATATTCGTTTATTTGAATGTAACAGGCTCAACTCAAATGATGGTATTTGGAGCAGAATAATTAATCCTAATTCGGCGGTTAAATTGTATGAGGTCATTTGAAACATTGCAGTATAAATAATCCACAATTATTTATGCATGTTCTTGCTAATATTTAATGCAGATTGCTTTGATGAAAATCTTGACATACTGTTACTTTCGATTTTTTAATTATCTTTGCTGGTGAATCAAGAATTTGGCCCTAATTATTACGAGTTTATCTTTCAAATAGTTTATCCATTTAGATTCATCATAGATACGTTATATTCGAAGTTTATATGATCCGTGATTTCGTGACCATTATTTGCGATTAAGGGATATTATTGTGGAAGTCAGCGGTTACGACTTAACTTTCAGAAAGTTGTAATTTCACTTACTTTCCGATTGTATTTCCATTTCCTTGATGCTTCTTTTAATCGATATATTTCCGAACGTTTTCCGGTTCTGAACCCAATCAAACCTGTGGCTTATAACGTGATCTGTTTTTCACAAAAATAAATAAATCTTCTGTCTCTGGCAGGGATTATATCAAACCGGTTAATTACAGATTCTGTCATCCACAGATTTGTCAGTCTTGATTTCGCTAGGTTCAAAGGGGGTTGTGCAAATGACACTGAGAAGAAATATAACGCTGTACAATTTCTTTTTTATAACACAATTTAAGAAAGCATGGCCACGCATTTATCTGTACAATAACCACAGGTTCGAAATATAGGAACGAAAATATGTACGTATAAATAATATGAATCGTTCCACATGACTGGGGTCACACAATGAAATTGAGATGCATTAGTTATTTTCGCTACTGTGTCATGCATTACGATCGCATCGCTACAATTTAGCAAAAATTATGATTGCCGTGTATTGAATAGAACAAATTTTTGAATAGAAGTGACTGCACTGAGTTTTACCGCTTGAACAATGCTAAATCTTTTAATGAAGTTCAACTCATTCGAATTTAGCAAAAACAGACGCACTTCGGAAATCTACGGTTGATTTCTATCCTGGCTATACGACAGAACTCAGATCGGTAAGCACGGGTTCGAGAATGCGAAGTGATAGCCCAGCGGTGTTCACACAAAGATCCATGCTAGTACCGATTTGTGTGTTGTACATCAATTATCTATCCTCCTCGTGGCTGCGAATGACATGCCATTCAATGCATGGATCGCAAGCTCTTTCTCCGTGATAAATAGTTCCTTGGGCATATTGATTAGGGTCAGAAAGCTCCACATAAAAGACCTAGCAGTCTTAATCGGTTGCAAACTGCCACAAGTTTGCTACCTGGAGAGCAGATGTTGTGAATCTTTCGAGCAATGTTTGGATGGTGCTCGTCGGTAACATTGAATGGATGCCTCCGTACAACGACAGTGTACGCATTAGACGCCTGAGTACTCTAGATTTTGAAGGATATTGGCCACAGACGTTCCCAACAGAGACAAGTTGCATGGTCTGGCTGATGTGACATAATATGAAGACGGATACTGGGCTACGGATGGACACCTCCTAAGACTTGTTTCAAGAGTCTAGTGAGATGACAAACGGACACACGGTAAATCTGTGCATACAAAGATTCCTGAATTTATGCATGCGAAGGCATTTAGTGCCACAAATAAAATATGATATTGAAGATTAGTTTATGGATTAGAAACAACTAAATATTCACTTCAAATATGTCATTTATTATCAAAAACAACCGAGCGCAATTCTTACCACACAGGAGCGGTCAAATAGTTTTACAACGAATCTTTTCAAAATGAATATTTATACAGCGGAAACAGCAGCTAAATGTTACTCAATTCACAATTAAGCAAATACATGTGAAATTAAAATTATCAGCAGTAGACAAGTCAGTAATGTGATATTTATTATTTAACCGAGTGTCTACGTCTGTAATGAGTCTCGCAATTGTTCATATAAGTACACTACTCCGATTTCTTTTAAGCAGCGGGGTGGTGATGCTAAACCTTTGAATTAGATCTTCTAGAAACAGCTGACATGTTGGCTTGCACTATGGTATAATTCGTGAAGCTGTTTTGAGCCACGTCGTCAAGCTTGCAAGTATGTACGCTGTGGCCATAGTGGACAAACTTCTAGGAGAAAAGGTTCCAAGATGCGATTGCATCAAATCCAAAAGCTTAGATGTACACTCGTAAAAAACTTTAAAATTTGTGCTGTAATTAAAACTACGATATAATAGGAGCTCAAGATGACTTTCTGATGCTTTTAGTTTAAATTCATTCCCCTGACATGATGTTAATTGGAAGGGTTAGCCAAATTGTAGCACCTTGCATTTTCGAAATTTTTAATGGAAACCTTGTCTTCATCGACCATTCATGGAAATTGTTAAAATAGCTATGCAGCTGTATGCAGTCCGCAGTAGATTCTATCTGTTTCTAGATTTTATTATCGTCTGCAAAATGAATAACCTCACTTGACTGCGTTTTTGATAGGTCGTTTAAGTAAGCTAGAAAACGGATGGCACCAAGCACATAACTATACACTAAAACATCGCGGATTCGAATCTTTTCGTGGTTGAACATTGTGAAACCTATGTTACACTCCCCTTGTATCCCATTCTCAAATGATGGGTGCTAAAACTGGTAGCACATTTCACTCTGTACACCGTTTTGTTTGCGATCAAAAATGTAAGCTTTAAGCAGTATGAGGATCTGTAGGCTGATGCAAACCTGCTGCGAATTAAGCCGTTGTCAATCAAGATTAACTCGAACAAACGCTTTGGACATACCTAATGATTTATTCATTCATTAATGATATATGGTTAACAAAATCTGTGTTATATAGGATCCATAAAATTTTGCATAAGAAGATTACCAAACTAATATAATAAATCCATTTAGCCATCAAATGAATTTTTGTAAGCCCCAACGGTATTATATCGCAACATGTTTACATGTAAACTATTCCGGAGTTGCACAACGTTGACAAAATACGCGTATTTGCAACAGTGATATCTGCTATGATTTTGATGTATATTTTTTCAGCGGATGACTACTAAGTTGTGCTATTTAAAAAGGGTAATAAATGTCCGCATTGATGGGTTGTAAAGGTAAGCACTGTCCTGCTAAACAGGAATGCTCCACAATACTTAGGAATGCTCCTCATTATTTTCTCCATTTGGTTTGACATGGGTTCTTAATTGCATTGCATATGGATGATTAAAAGTCGAAAAACAAATTATTTTGTTGTTCTGTAGACATACTAACAGAATTTCCTTTTTAAACTAAAAAAACCAACTTTGTATAACATATTCAATATTGGGATTAATGTAGGTTGAAATCTGCTTGCAAGCGATATTAACGTCGAAACAATCCAAACTCAATTTTGAAAACCCAGATTACTTTCAAGTTTTTAGCATATTAAGTTGATACACCGTTGTGTATCCTAATTCGGACTGGAAGATAACTTACGAATCCTTCTTATAATAGAGGGATTAAATAGGTGTTATATCGGCATTATATCGCATTTTATTATCGCAAAAGTATTTATATGCATGATCTCGTCTATATCTCGTCGTAAATTCAACCTGTCAGCTGAATTTACTTTACACCACAGCTTCGTATCGTCTGTGGAAATGAGAACCCATGAATGTTGTATATTAGTTAATTTAATTACATATTAGAAATAAAGGTAAACCATAGAACGCCCCTTGTGAGAAATCGCATCCCACTTGAAAGTAATAAAATGTCTAAAATTTTAGAAAATAAACTTTCTTTTATCCATGCATACAATATGGCGTCTGCTCCGTTGACAGAGTTTCGACAAGAACAGTTTATGATCGAAACAATATATATATATATATATATATATATATGTGTGTGTGTGTGTGTGATAGAATGTATTATTTACCTTTATATTCAGGTGACGCTCTGTGTTCCACGGCCTTCAAAGCAGACTTAGAATCAAATATGCATAAGAACGCAATTTGTGTGCTTACATTTGAGTCACACATTATAGAAGAATATTTTTCGACTTTATTCCATACTTATTCTCATGGAGCTGTAAAACGTTGCCTCATTAATCAAAACTTCTTGATTGCTTGATTCTCTTCAGCTGAGGATACATGCTCTTCCAACAATCTGAATTTTAGTCAATCAACATAATTCAATTTTGTGATTTCGGTGTTAGTCCACACGTGCGCCACAGTGATAAGAGCCTTTTATTGTTGGCAGCTACATGATTATGCTTTTCTTATCTCTATCTGCACATGAATCATAAATAATCATTGGGAATTCTCCAAGGAAATCGCATGCGAGCATTGAGAGGAACTCCACACCAAAAAGTGAACAGAACTCTGAAAGATACGTTTTGAAAGAAGCCTCTCGATTCATGCGAACATACGAATCAATATTTATTTTCGGCATGAAATCATCCAAAATAATGGAGTTTATTTTATATATTTGATGTCCAATTTGGCATGAAGTGAAGAAAATGTTAGATACTTTAATAGTACACATAATTTCGTATAATTAAATCTTTATTACCTCATGGCTATACTTGATAACTCTGAAATATAACTCTGGTATCACTTATCGTGTTTGAAAGAAATCGGACGATATAAGGAGTGATAAAGTAAACGAAATAATGCGATCAATAAGCAATTATAAAACTCGTTAATAATGAAACTATATGCCAGATGGAGGTCAGTTTCCGTTAAGTCCACATTTAATTTCCATATTTCGATTTACAAAATCGAATTTAATGAGTGGGAAATTTGATGAAAGTCGTGTTTCTACAGAGTTTTCATGAATCATTTGCTTACACTCAGCCACGCCAATCTTAGCAGAATTACTTAAGAATACGATTCATACCAAGCAACGTTTCCACAAAGAAAGTTTCCTAATTTGCAAAGCTATACAACTTATTTGGTCAATTAATTATTCTAGATCATTGAAATTAGGCAATCAATCTTCCACATTGAACCTGCTGGATGTGTGGGGACCTTACTCAGCAAGACAGATTAATTATCATATGGTTTCCCATACACAAAATAGAAGGAATTAGATACTAGCTGTCCATTGCATTTGACATTCTGAACATCAATCAAATAGTCGTTGATTCGCGTGATTAAATGTTCAGGTGGTCACTCGTAAAACGCGAAATAAACGAGGGAATAATCATTTCAGGATTCCCGATAGATAGATAGATAGATAGATAGATAGATAGATAGATAGATAGATAGATAGATAGATAGATAGATAGATAGATAGATAGATAGATAGATAGATAGATAGAGATAAAGATAGATAGTAGATAGATAGGTAGATAGATAGATGGATGGATGGATAGATAGATAGACAGACACATAGATAGTTAAACGAACTCGCATATGAAAGTGTATAAATCCGGCTTTATTTCAAAGAACTCAATTCTAGGATAAAAGAACACTAAAACGTATATGTGAGCAGCCATGAGATTCCTTGACTTATTGACTTAATCCCTTGAGTTCCTGGAGGAACATAGGGCTTCGGCAACTTGTCTCCACTTTGGTCTGTCCATAGCAGCCAGTTTGATGTCGTTCCAGTTAAGTCCACACTTGCGGATTTTCTCTTCACACGAGCGCTTCCAAGATAGCCTTGGGCGCCCGACCCGTCTCTTCCCGATTGGGTTCCATACCAGAGCATGACGCGTGATGTCATCATAAGGTTTCCGCAAGGTGTGCCCAACCCATCTCCACTTTCTTCTACTGATCTGCTGAGCGATCGGGTCCTCAGCAGCAATCTGCCACAGGTCTTGATTCCTCATCTTTTCTGGCCATTTTACCCCAATAATTCGGCAAAGTCCATTATTGTGGACTGATTGCAAGCGGCCAGAAGACTTTGCTGTCACTCGCCAGGTTTCCGATCCATAGAGTAGCACGGATTTGACGTTGCTTCTGAATATACGGAGTTTCGTGCGTTTTGATAGAACCTTCGACTCCCAATGGGCTTCAAAGCTATGAACGCGTATCTTGCTTTGCCGATTCTGGCGACTATGTCTTCGTCCGTGCCACCACTTATTGAAACAATGCTGCCGAGGTAGACGAATTGCGTGACGTCTTTGACTGCTTTACCATTGATGGTGATTGATGGGTGCTCATCAGTTAGCACACGGAGGACTTCTGTTTTTTCGGTATTCACGCGTAGTCCTGCATATGAAGCAAAGTGTGCTAGTCTATCGGTCTTTCTCTGAAGACGTTGGGGGTCACGTGATATCAAGCAGACATCATCAGCGTATTCCAGATCCTCCAAATGCTCGGATTCCTTCCAATCGATACCATTCCTCTCACCTTTTACTGTCTGTTTCATTATCCAGTCTATTACCAACAGAAAAATCATTGGGGACAACAGGCATCCCTGGCGAACGCCAGTCTCAACTGCAAATGGATCGGTCAGTCTTCCGTTGTGAATTACCTGACAGGAGGCACCTCCATACAGCTGCTTTATGAGGTTCCATGTACAGCGGTGGGACCCCATAGTGTGGCAAAAGCTTCCATATGAATTCGCGGTCCACACTGTCGAAGGCTTTCTCAAAATCTATGAAGTTGAGGCAAAGAGGCGATTGCCATTCAATGCTTTGTTCAATTATTATGCGGAGGGTCGCAATTTGGTCGATACCAGACTTTTGTTTTCTGAAGCCTGATTGCTCTGGCCGTAACACTTGGTCGATAGCGTCGCGCAAACGCATAAGGATGATGCGTGTAAGTACTTTACTAGGGACTGAGAGCAGCATGATACCTCGCCAGTTTTTGCATAGCCTCAGATCCCCTTTCTTAGGAAGTTTGACCAAATGACCTCTCTTCCAATCATTTGGGACCCGTCTTTCTGACCAGATTTTCTGCAGCAGAGGAAGTAACATATCAGCCGAGGTGTCCAAATCAGCCTTCAGAGCTTCTGGTGGAATCCCATCTGGACCTGGTGCTTTGCCATTCTTTAGCGATTTTAAGGCAAAAAGGATTTCATTTCGACCGGGGGGTCGGTGTTTACGTCTAGCAAATTTGCTGCAGGTGGGATGTCAGTGACTGAAGTAGGTGCTGGTCGATTTAGGAGTTCCTTGAAGTGCTCCATCCATCGCTTTCTTTGCACCGATTCCTGACTGATAAGGTTACCTTCACCGTCCTTTATTATTTTGCCGTAAGGTATTTTCCTTCCTGATAAGGTTCTGGTAATGTTGTAGACGGTGTTCAGGTCTCTCTTTTCTGCTGCATTTTCCGCCTCCGTTGCCAGCATTTCATAGAACCGCCTCTTGTCACTTCTGGCACTTCGTTTCACGTCTTTATTTAGGGAGCCGTATTGTTTGATCAGTTGGTTTTTCTGCTTGGTGTCCTTACACCGGAGGATCTGTTGTTTCAGCTGCCTTCTCGAGTTGATCAGTGTCCAAGTCTCACTCGAGATCCACTCTTTGTCTTTCTTTACCCGTCTGCCAATTACGTGCTTACAAGTGTCTTGCCAACAGTCTTTCAGAGCGGTCCAGTGTTCATTTATTGGGAGCTCAGGGGTTAAGTTGTTGAGCGATTCGAATCTGTTTTTCAGTGAGATTGAGAAAATCTCTCTTGTACGCTCTTCCCTTAGTTTCTGCGTGTGGTACTTTACACTAGGCCGACTGCCGGTTTCGTAGAAAGCTCTCAACTTGATTTTAATTTTGGCCATTAGAAGGTAGTGGTCTGAAGCAACATCCGCACCTCGCATTACGCGTGTATCAAGGAGACTATGTCTCCATTTTCGTGAAATCGATAGGTGATCGATTTGATTGGCAGTAACACCATCAGGTGATGTCCAGGTGGCCTTGTGGATGTTTCGGTGTTGAAAGATGCTGCCTCCGATGACCAGATCGTTGAGCGCGCAAAAATCTGCGAAAAGTTCACCGTTTCATTCATTTCACCTAGGGCATGCGTACCCATCACAGATTCTCTCCCTGTGTTGTCTGGACCCAATTTCGCGTTCATGTCACCCATCAAAATCTTGATATCTCGCTTGGGTGTCTTGTCTAGGACAGACTGCAGACGCACGTAAAATTCTTCTTTCGACTCAAGGCTAGCATTGTTTGTGGGCGCATAACATTGAATTACCGTCACATTTCTCCCCTTGGAGTTGAATCTGGCTGTGATTATCCGTGAGTCAACGGGTTCCCATCCAATGAGAGCGCCTGCAGCTATTGGGGATAACATAATGGCGACGCCTTCTGAATGACTATGGTTCTCATCTTCATGACCTGAGTAAATAATCCGTTCCCCGGATGTCAAAACCAACATACCAGATCCATTCCATCTACTTTCACATATTCCCAGCAGTTGTATGCCATACCTTTGCATTTCTTTCGCGACCTGTGCAGCCTTTCCGGTCTCATACATCGTACGGACGTTCCATGTGGCAATCTTTGTTGTTGCTTTCATCGACAGAAGATTCATCTGCTGACTGGCTTCCGGTGGGCTTTCACCAGTCTGCTTCATTTTTACCTCAGATGAGGTTTCTTCTCGATTCAAGCATGGAGATCTTACTTTGGTATGACATGTTGCTTTGGTTTCAGTAGCGGTTTGAGGTTTTTACAGAGTGGGGTTGCTGACCCCGCGTCTAACCCTCCTCCTTTTGCAGACGGGCTTGGGACCGTCCTCGGCGGAGTATTGTGATTGTGTAATCCGCAGGAAGCGGAGGTTTGGAGTCAGGGTTTCCATCCCCTAGATGGACTGCCCTCCCAGGCTGACGAGCTCCATCTACCCGAAGCGAACTGGTTTTGAGGCGCCAGTCACCCGCCTTCGCCCCTTCTCCTGTCAGTAGAAGCAGTTCCGCCACGAGCAGGCCAGGAGTTGGGCTTCGGTTGTCAGAGGCTATTTGAGACGCACACCGTATGGGAGCATTTTTTAGGTAGCAGGATCTTATCCCCACCACCATCCCCGGCTGTGACAACCTTGAGAACCCATGAGATTCCAGTCAATTTCAATTACTGATATGGGATTCATCCGTGGCTAAAAAATTTCTCGTCACTTACACACATCAACCGGTTTCTTGTTGATTGCCGTCATCAGATGGGGACAGTAATGGTAGGTTCATAGAGAATTGTGAAAATAAAACAACGGTAAACAATCGTTCTTTCAAAGTTAAACTTTGTTAACGACTTCCTAACTTTTACAAAGCTCACTGAACTCAATCATACCGTCTCCACTTGATGATGGCAAACAGACAGAAACCATTTGTTGTGTGTAATAGAGGAGGTGTGATGAACAACTTTCTTTGCTCATGCATAAGTGCCTCGAGTGCTTGACCAGGATTCACATTTTCCTTATGTTTTCGAATATTGTGGTTCATTGTACGAACTCTATTAAACAGTGGTTTTCAAGTCTAACTTTGTGTGACACTTTTCCACTAATACAAGTCTCACTGAACCTAATCTCGCTCTCTCTCTGCGGAGTGTGTGAGCAACAACTAACATTGTTTCTCGACACTTGTCGTAATGTTGACTTTGATAATGTTGAAGTGATTAGGTAGTGGATAAAATCGTGTTTTGGTCTCTGTTGGTCGATGTCGACCAAGACACGACAATCGCATGTTGTTTTCAGGTTCCACAGCTTTTCGAATGACTACACATTCCGATTCGGAAGGAACAATATCTCCCGCAGCGCTTGCAACAATCGGCAGAACTCGGTCGATGGGCGTCAGTTGCAAGCCCGCGAGTGATCTACGTTCAGCGGTTAGGAGCTGTATCAGCTCCTCCCCAGATTGCAGACGACGCTTTACACAATGCCTCCAATGTTAGTGGTCAAGAGCAAGTTCTTTCTAACTCGCGTGGTCGATGCCGAGAACTTTCATATTTCTGTTGCGAACGTCTTTGTAGCGTAAGTGCGGTTTGACAATGATCGATCTTCTGATTGCAACTCACCACCATTTCCCATTCTGTAGACGTGGCCGAGCCACCGAAGGCAACGTTGTCGTAATAAGGTGAATACGTTATGTAGACTAGTTTCTGAAAGCACTTCAGCATTAGGCAGTTTGTCCATCCAAGATAATTTCACGATTCGGCGGATGCTTCCAAGTTTCACTGCCGTACACAAAAGCATTTAGTAGGCACTCGCTCTATACCATCATCTTTGTCTTTACAGTCAACCTGTGGTTACCCCAAACACGAGAGTTCAATCGGGAAAAAATGACAGCTTCCCTGCCAATTCGCTTATCATACTCCGTGGTTTGCGATTTGTTGAACCAAGATATGTGAAATGATGCACTGGTTCAAGCTGACAGTTTTGGAAGCGATACAATTACTTGATAAAGGACCTTGGTCTTGCTCATGCTGATTGTAAGGCAAAAGTATTTGCATGCCGACGAAATACAGTCCATTAGCGACTGTAGGTTCTCTTGGGAGTGAGCAATAGAGGCTGCATCGTGAACAAACAGCAAGTCACGGATTAGCACATCCCGTGCCTTGTTTTGTGCTCCAAATTGGCTCAGGATTGAAAGCTTGCCAGCACTTTGCGCGCTCAGGTAAATGCCTTCTAATCTCGTCATAAAAGCGTGCTTCAGAAGCAGAGCACAGAAAATGCCGAATAGCGTGGGACCAAGAACACACCCTTGTTTGACGCCTCGGCGAATTTCAAAGGCTTCTGAGCTGAAACCATTAAAATGGACTGAGCCCTTCATGTCTGAGCAGTCTTGGGAAGCAGCCTATCAGATTAAGCATTTTGAAAAGACCCTCCATGCAGACGTAGCCGAAGTCATTCGTTAAACCAATAAAAGCAGCGTATGATGGCATTCGCTGTT
Organism: Atriophallophorus winterbourni; assembly: GCA_013407085.1. Taxonomy (NCBI): domain Eukaryota; kingdom Metazoa; phylum Platyhelminthes; class Trematoda; order Plagiorchiida; family Microphallidae; genus Atriophallophorus; species Atriophallophorus winterbourni. The sequence continues at coordinate 6,871 of JACCGJ010009426.1, read as the reverse complement.
CCCGACACTTTTCTTGAAGTTATATCAGTGAGAAGATCATGTCAACGGTTGATTTTTCCCTGCGGAAGCCACATTGAGATTCAGATTGAGATTTGTATCCGAATCTGTAAGACTTTAGCAAATAATTTGCCTACAACATTTAGATGGGAGATTGCTCTGTAAATGTTGCAGTCATCTCTATCACCCTTATTTTTAAATACCGCGATGATCCAATATCAAATGTATCATATACGGTAAGATTTCAAGCTCAGGAGGTTGTAATTAATTATGCTGGTAGGAATGCAGTCCACAAGATCTATGAGCGGACATTTCCGCAATCTGTCGTTGGCTTCTACAGTTGATTAAAATTAATGTGCATGACCCTTAGTGTTTGCACAGATTTTGTAAATAAACTATTAAAGCAGCGCACCTTTAGGGCACCTGCGAACAACCTAACGAGGTAAGGGATTACATAGCATGCAGCAAGTGCATTAATTAATTTTTCATCTCGTCAGTCTGTTTCAAAAAAAATTCCGTGGCCATCATTGCATGTCCGGCTTTTCAGCTACTTTATTATTGCTCATGTTCATGGAATTTAAACCTGCTGGTCTGACAAAGTTTCTGTGTAAGTAGCGAAAAGATACACAAATATATTCTCCAACCGATTCATTACAATCTTTCTGTATTGTTGGCGGGATACACATTGTCTAACTCTATGTCTCAAGATAAAACAATTCAAATTCATATAGTCCATAGAAATTTGAGAAGCGCATCCTATTTTTGGCAACACTGGCGCATGTCAGCTGTCTGTTCGACCTTCTCCTATCTGTAGAAGCCGTTCCACTGCGTCACGCAGGACCAGGAGTACGAGAGAGGATTTGGAAGGTTTTGTCAGAGGCTATATGAGACGCGCGCCATCAGATTAATTTTGGAATTGGGACCTTATTAGCAAAACCGCTCCTGCAATGACTATCTCATAAACTCGCTAGGTATGAGAGATAGCTAAAACCCCACTATCTCACTCATTATTAGGACCAAATTAGCGTTCATAGAGCTATGGCCAAAATGAAGTTACTGTCATATATATGGCTCGATCATTGATTAAAATTCGTAAATATCTTATTAATGGTCTTAAAACACCAGATAATGTAGCAATCGTGAAATGTAAGCCATCAGCGTGTAACTGACATCGTTCGTCTGAGTACCGCAAATCAGTGTGAGCGCTGTGGATGAGATTGTTCCCACCGAATAGGACCGTTTAGTTATTAAGATCTAAACGCTGTGGAGCATAAAACCATCGTGCTCTTATGATGAACATTCATGGTCGATATCAACCGATGGATGCGGACAACAACAGTGACACAAACCAGATAATTATTTCATGCAACAACTTGTTGATAAGAGAACTATTACATAAGGTTCGATTGGCTTTTACAATTAGCTATCCTGATCAATACTTTTCACATATGTGACCTTCAAAATCATAAAAGAGATACGGAAGGTTTTTTTCCGGAGAATAGACGATTTGCTTCTAAATAATATGTGCTGTGCACAGATTTCAATACATGCGGAACCTGCTCATTACTTTTGATCCAGGTGAGTGCAAACATCACTAAATTTTACAAGGGGTATGTGCTGGAAATTGATAAAAAAATATGGGTTTTTTCAAGCTTGCGGATTTAGCTCCACTTACGTGTGCGTATGTGTTTCTCGATGATTGAATAAATTGGTCTTGCCAATCGAAACCAGTAATAGTTTCGAAGTTCGAACAATGATAACAATTTCCCTACCGTTCGTGATCGTGCTCTTCTACCGGATGAGTACGGACAATACGAAGCCGATGATGGGTGTCTTTGTTTTTTTCTGGGTTATCTTAATGGATTTTGATCACAGATGAATATCACAAGCATAAAACGATTTCATTCGAACGTCATATACTACATATCAATAAAATCTGACTTTAAAATAAAAAAACTACCATCCTGTTGCTATCAGAATGCATCAAAAATATTCTAAGCAGTTACCGGTGCTGCATTGCACCGGCTGTAAGACTTAGCTTAGCCCCAATATGAAAGCTAAATTTCAATTTGAAAATGAGGTTTTGTCCTCGAATTCGCAAATAAATTTGGTTTAGCACAAAGTCAGAACGGGGTTCGAATATCAAGTCACGAATATGCAATAACCGCGAAATCGGTCGTGTGCTTCCGCCTTGCTTTTCGAACGTCATATACAACTAATTAGGAAAATCCAACTGAAAAAACCATAGATATTCTCAGATCTTTTTTGTGTAAGCTTATCGACATGTGTGTTTGCTCATGTGAGTAGACAGATTGACCGCTCTAGACTAATCCAACATTATCTTCAATGTTTAAATATTGTTTACCGTTTATCCGCTGTTTCAAGCCAGACGGATCCCGCTCACAGGCTTCCCACTTATTGAGTTACGTGAAACATACTTGAGCGATAAACAAGTTGCGCTTGTATGCCATTGTTGGGTAAGGTTGGTACGACCAACCTGTTCAATCACATGAGCCCCCACTCATGTAGACTGTGTTTGAAACCCATGACCATGAATATAAAAGCTCAGTTGCATGCATCTCCATCAGACACACCCCACGACCGGCTTCGTGCTGTTTGCACTTATCAGGTAGGGACAGTAGCGCATGCGATCCTGATCCGACTGCCCCTACCTGATGAGTGCAAACAGCACGAAACCGGTCGAGTGTGTGTGTGGGTGTGTAATGGAGATGCATACAAATGAGCTTTTATTTACTTGAGCGATGTTCATCAATCGCCGACTCGAGAGGAATTACCGACTCTGGAGGAGTCGGCATAAAAGATATTCTGCACTCCGCTAGCCCCTTTTCCCATACCTCATCCTTGGTGAGAAAACTACTATAAAATGCCTCTACACAAACGCAAAATGTCTGGGAAAGAAAATCGGAGAACTGAGTGCAGTTTTTCTGCAATGTTTACCAGACATCATCGCCGTAACGGAACCATGGCTACAGACTCGCCAAGTAAAGAGTGAACCAGAATTACCTGACATATCACTTATTCACCATGACCGTGAAATGAGAGGAGTAGGAGTAGCTTATTACTATTGCAAAACAATGTGTGCTGTGAAATTACGGATCCATATTTCGTGTATAGAGATAAACACTGGTGCTCAGTCCGATTAGCTAACGGCAAAGACTGCGCGTTGGGAGTAGTATATCGCCAAATGTCTGCGCAAGAAACTTAAAATCTGGCCCTAGTCGACAAAATTCGCATGGTTATTTCCAGATTAACTTGTGGGTTTTAAATTATTCAAGTTAACTCAACGTTTTTAATGGTCTAAAAATCAGCAAGCTTATTAACATCCATAGGATGGTGAAAATTTAAATTTATTTGTATAAACAAGATAAGGAATTAGATTAAGCAGAGAATAATTGTTCGGGAAAAGAATAATTCAATAAATATCCGACTGATTTTATTTTTAAGTCATGCAAGCTAGTGGAGTGAGCAACGGTTGAAGGTAAACTGTTCCAAGTAAAACAGACACGGAGAGGATAATAATAGCTTCTACGGTTCAGGCGGGAATGGGGTATCACCAGCGTATATTCTTGTGTCCGATAATTTCTCGTATCCCCTCGCGTGAATAAATCATGTAAGAAATGGTTTGGGGCATTGAATATTTTGTAAAGTAGGAGAATGACTCCTCCGATTCGTTGATTTTGTAAAGTAGGAGAATGACTCCTCCGATTCGTTGATAGATAAAGTTGAACATATTCCGTTGAGATATCCTTTCTTTATAAGGCCCCTTTCGGGTGCTCAGATTGGTTGAGCGGTGATTGATTCGCTGCATATTTTCAACATCCTTCTTGATCCGCGAAGACCATGACTGCACAGCGTATTACATGACTGGTCTCTAGTATAGATTCATGATCCTTGAGAAGATTTTGATCTAAAATTTCTCAGATACCCGTTTGAGTAAATTGAGGACACATGTTAAATTTGTAAAGGAGCACATCCGAATACCTGAATCTTTTTATTCACTGCAATTTTCAAGGATATGTGAACTCTACTCGATTCTATACATTCACGAGCCTAAAATTGTTGAAGTTGACGTAACTCCAGGTCGAAAGCAAAGAATTATTGTCAAAATTTTCCATTATATACTTAACAATGAGGCGTTCAAGTAATTTGGAAATCTCAGGTGACAGAGTAATGTGCTGTTATTAGAGACAGAGCGATTTCCTCCTTCAAGAATAGGAGCAATTATTCCCCGTTGCCAATAGGTGTGAATCGCGCCATTTGCCAGTTTCTGATTAAGCAGGTATGTGAGTGGTTTGTATGGCAATTTCGCGCATTTCTTCGATATGAGCAGGGTTATTCCGTCAAACACCCGGGAGACTCTCCGGTTTTTGATTGAATAATGCTATAAGGACGCCTGTTGACGAGATATACATTTAACTCATGGAAACTTTGGTTGAAACGGTCTGATTTGGGATGTAAATTACATGTTCTCTCAGGGTGAATACAGATGAATTAAATGTGGCTCATGCTTCAGCAGTTTATGATGCAGTTGTTGTTGGTCCAGCTGACGAGTTCACTGAGCTCAACCTCAAAATACGTCAACGTTTGGTTAACGATCAAGCTGGAATTGTGTCACCTTCAACAATTGCAAGCGCGTGAATGTATATAATCGAGTAGAGTTCACATATCCTTGAAAAATGCAGTGAAGAAAAAGATTCAAGTATCCGGATGTGCTCCGTTTTAAAAACCTCACTTCAAACTAACACTGCCTTTGCAAATTTAACATGTATCCTTAATCTACTCAAACGGGTATTTGAGAAATGTTCACCTAAAATATTCTTAAGGATCATGAATGTATACTAGAGACCAGTCATGTAATACGATGTGCAGTCACGGTCTCCGTGGATCAAGAAGGATGATGAAAATATGCTGCGAATCTATCACCGCTCAACCAATCTCAGCATCCGAAACAGACATTATAAAGAAATGATAGCTCAACGGAATCTGTTCGAATTTCCCCATCGACGAATCAGAGGAGACCTTATCCTACTTTACAAAATATCCAATACCCCAAGCCAACCCTTACATGATTTATTAACGCGAAGGGATACGAGAAATTATCGGAAACGTGAATATGTGTTTGTGGTACCCGATTCTCGACTGAACTGTAGATGGTATTTTTATTCTGTCCCTATTCTGTTTAACTTAGATCACTTTACCTTATACCGCTGCTTACTATATTAGCTTGCATGACTTTAAAACGACATTAGTCAAACTTTTATTGAATTATTCTTTTTCCGAATACTTATAGGCTGTTTAATCTAACTGCTCAACTTGTTTTAGATATGTCCATTTTCAGTTTTACCATCCCAGTTTTTTATAATTGTTGCTTTTTAGACCCCTAAAAACCTTGAATTACCTTAGATAGGAGGCTACCAAAATAAATTTATCTGATGCTTCCGTAACTATGGGCGCATTTTCTTCAGCCAAACTATATTTATAGAATGATCTGGAAGATTGCTTGCCTGGTCCCACAATAAACACTAATAAACAATTTACATAAAAGTACACTAACATCAGTAATGCTTCCTGATCATTTTAAAATCTCTTGCCCAATATCATAGAGAAATATTATCTATCATTTCAAACTATTCTCATGGATAATTTTTGTATTAACTTGATCACATGCACGAAATAGCGCAGTTTCTTGATGCAAAGCTTGATACTAAAATGGTCGGTTTTCTCAAGGTGACTTAGATTTACTACTTGAGGCCGAATATTACAATACAAACGATTTGAAGGCTGATCAAAAACGAGAAAATCGTTATTTCTCATGGTTCCCTGAAGTCATTGAATTTTGAATTTGAGCATGATCCTAACAGTCATGTGTGGTAAGTATCATGCGCGAGCAATCACAGAATATTAAAAATTTACACATGTTGTACATAGTCCCTACGAGCCATGTCACATTAATCAGGTTGAACCTTGGCAAAGTACAACAAACTTGAAATTCCTGTATACGATAGAACATTCTAAACCTCAGGTTCACGTGACCAGTATTTGAACAATGGGTTTCGATCGAAAATCTACGAGGTCATGAAAGTTACAAACATGACTAGATAATGGGCTGTGGTGCTTCAAAGAATTTGGTTTGTGATTATCCTCAAAACGATTTTCCATACAAGCCAGGATGTGTTGAAAGTCATAACCTTCGAAGATATCCTCCAGATTGCCATGAGGATTTCGATGATGAGACTGAGTGTTGTTGCTCCAGTAGAAATTCTAGTTGGTGTGCAAGAGGTCGTGGAACAGAGAGTAAAAATGAAAGAAGCTCAGTAGAAGTGAACCATACATCCTGTTTAAAATGCAGCAGTAAAAATGAGAAAATCGACTCTTTGGATGAACATCATCGAGTACGGTCGGAAACCCCTCGGAATCGATGTTGTAAGAGTTCATGCAGAAAACAAACATCACCAGCTAAAACTTTAACCCGCCCGCATAGATCTTGGAGTCCAGAGCAAATTAATTATCTGGATCAGTCAAAATACCTGAGCGATGCGAACGTCATACCCGGTACGACTGTCGCACCGCTAACGGTAGACGGACAAAACAAAGGTTGTCAAGTATTGTTTAACAACGAAGAGGCAACTGTTGAGTCTGAAACTTACGTCAGTCAGGACCAGGCGGGGGTTACGTACTTGATCAACCGTCACAACATAAGACGCCCTGAAAAGCCGGATTGTCAATCTCAAGGGGAATTATTTATCACCATAACACAGAAGTTACCAATCGGTGTGGAATCACCACAAAAACAAACAGTTTATCAACAGCAATACGCTCAATTGCTGGAAAACCAATACGGAGATGAACAAAA
>JACCGJ010009425.1:0-49830 GCA_013407085.1 Atriophallophorus winterbourni | reverse complement strand
GGCAAACAGCCAGAAACCGGTAGTGGTGTGTAAGGGATGGGGATGTGAGCAACACATTACTTTGGTCATCCACAAGCGCCTTGAGTGCTTTGACCAAGAATCACTTTGCGATTCTGTGTCTGAACATCGTGGTTCGTTGTACGAACCCTATATAACAGTTGGCATACAAGTATAAACCTTGTTTACCATTTAACCACTGTTTAAGGCTCACTGAACCTGATCTTAATGTCTCCACATGATGATGGAAACAGCATGAAAACGGTAGTGGTTTGTGTAAGGGGATGGGGATGTGAGCAACACATTACGTTGGTCATCCACAAGCGCCTTGAGTGCTTTGACCAAGAATCACTTTGTGATTCTGTGTCTGAACATCGTGGTTTGTTGTACGAACCCTATATAACAGGTGGCATACAAGTATAACCTTGTTTACCTTTAATCCACTGTTTCAAGGCTCACTGAACCTGATCTTACTGTCTCCACCTGACGATGGCAAACAGCCTGAAACCGGTAGTGGTGTGTAAGGGATGGGGATGTGAGCAACACATTACTTTGGTGGAAGGAACAGTTTAGAGACATTCGGACGTTGGCGAATCTGACGAATACCGACAAAGCATATCAAATGGTGACGCTAAGGAATGCGCTTGGTGAACAGGCGACGAATTTCATACAGTGTTTCACCTTTGATAAGAACGAAAACGCAGATGACTGGGAAACTATCTTCGCGAAGCTCGAAGAACATTGCCTCGGTCAAGTGAACGAGAGATGGGAACTTTGGAAGCAACACTTCACCGACTTTCGGACGTTGGCGAATCTGACGAATACCGATAAAGTGTATCAAATTGTGACGCTGAGGAATGCGCTTGGTGAACAGGCGACGGAGTTTACACAGTGTTTCACTTTTGTTGAGAACGAAGACGCAGATGACTGGGGAACAATCTTCGCGAAGCTTGAAGAACTTTGCCTCGGTCAAATGAACGATATAAATTGAATTGTCACGCGCAAGATGTCGATGAGCCGATCGTTTGAAAAACGGAAGGATGTGGAGTGGCTGTCAGCATGAATACTCATTGTCCAATCAGAATGCAGTATCTGTCAGTGTGTCTATCTCTTTATTGTAATTCCCATGATGATTCATATGTTTGTTGACGTGTAGTGAATACACATCTGTCGCTCTGATCTTGACCTTTCTACAGCTACAAAGGTTGCATACCGCGACGAGGTGTTTGATAGGTATCGCAAAACAATGGCCGAATCGGTCCACAGAGTCACGTGACTCAATGACAAGTCTAATTCATAAACAAATTGAGATGATAGCTTGCTAGCTACAAGTGCTGCTGTTAACTTCAGACGGGGTATAGTTATAAACTTAATGGGGGCCACGCGTGATTTACCGCAGAGAAAGCGACATTGACGTGAGCCATCTGTCTGTACAGCGCACAGATACGCGACAACACCATAACCGGATTCTGATGAGTCGGAGAACAGGTGTAACTCAAATCGCGTGTAATTGCAGATATTAGGTATGAGGCAACGTGGCACTTCTAGATTTGCAATTATGGTAAGCAAGGCTAACCACTTGTTATAATTAGTCAACATAATTCTATCCAAGTTTGTATCCCAGCCTACCTTGTTTCGGCACGCCTCCTTTAGAACTAATTTTCCCAAAAGCAATACAGGAGCCACAAAACCCAAGGGGTAAAAAATTGATGCTATTTATGCAAGAAGTGATCTTCTGGTAGGATGACTAACAGGTTCTCGCATGTCAAACACGAAAATATCCCTGTTCAAATTCCACATAACACCCAAAGTTCGCTCAACGGATTCTCCAAAGAGGAAATTATTCATCGACGTGGACGTTGACTCTGGACTTACATCGCAAAACACTTCCTTTCTGTTGCATGACCACTTCGCTAGCTGGGAACCACCCTTTGCGAGAAGTTCAGGCAAGCTGGAAACGATGGCTTTTGCTTGCTCGACTGAATTCGTAGAACCGAGAATGTCATCTACATAGAATTGTTTCAATAATCCCTTTTCTATTCCATGATCGAACCCATCGATATGTTCATCGAAAATCCTGCTAAGTGCGTAGTTGGCGCAGAATGGCGAGGATTTTGCTCCAAACGGATGCACGTTCCATTCATATACCTCAGGATTCTCATCAGGCTTATCGTCTTTCCACCAAAGGGTGCTGAAAGCCCATTTATCCCTTTCGGGCATGCGAACTTGCAGAAACATATCTTTAATATCAGCACACAGAGCTACTTGGTATCGGCTGAACCTGTGCAGGACAACCGTGAGACTGTTCACAATATCCGGCCCTTGAAGCAGCATATCGTTCAAGGAAATTCCTCTAAATGTAGCTGCACAGTCGAAAACGATTCGCAGCTTTTCCGGAATTTTGGGATTGATAACTGGATGATGCGGTAAAAACCCCCGTTAATACTGGAATCGCCACGACGTAAATGACCCTTTCCGAAATGAGTCTTCATTGTGGCGATATAACGATCTTGGAGGGTTCGATCCTTCATTAGATTACGGCCTAAGCTGCTTAGCCTTGTTCACACCAAATGATAATTGTCTGGCAAATCAAGTAACGTACATCTCCATGGCACCCCTATATTGCAGTGACCATCGACCAGGCGAAGTGATGACTCCACTTCGTGTTGTGCTCTGACATCGTCGAGAGAGGGATGTGGTGCCTCCGAGTCTCCAGGATCTGAAAATTCTGAGTCATACAACAGTGTCAGCAATGTCTCGATGCTCGGATGTTCTTGTGGGATCGCGTTGACGCGACGAGGTGACATGTCATGTTGACCCGTTGGCCCTCTCAAAACCCAACCCAATGGCGTCTTGATTGCAAACGGTTCTCGTTCTTTTCCAAGTCTATGTTCCGAACCACAATGCACATCCGGAACATCACAACCTATGAGAATGCCCACGCGACTCGACCTGAGGGATTCCAGTGAAACTCCTTCAAGATGAGGCCATCGATTAATATCGAACTTGGAAATATCAACACGACTGACAGGCAGTCTGTTCACAACAATTGAGTGTTCGATCACACAATTGAATTTATTGTCTAGTGAGGAGAGCTTTACATTGGTTTGCCCGCAAGTTATTGTCTTAGAGCCATGTAAACTGGAGATGCTCAGCTTATTTTTCCTCGATTCAAGTCCTATTGGCTCCAACAAATCCCTGTCAAGTAAGGTGCAGTCCGATCCGTTGTCAAGAAAGGCGTAAGTAGACACCGAACCGCGTGGACCCACCAGCCTAACTGGGACGAAACCAAGATGTACGCCATTAGAAGCTAAGCTATAGGAGTTACACACCTGAGCTATTTCTTCTGTCGCCTTTTCAACATTGTTAGTAGACGTATGAAGGAGACAGTGATGGGCTTTACTACAACCATCTAAGCGATAAAGTTGTTGCGATTTGCAGTCTGCAATTCTATGGTTACCTTTAAGGCACCGGAAGCACAGTCCATTTCGCTTAAGTGTTTCTCACCTTTTTTGGACGTTATAACTCCGGAAAATTGAACATTTCTCCAGAGGGTGGGTTGACTGGCTAAACATACAGATTTTCGTTGGTGGAGAATGCTGAACAGCAGCAGAACTAAGGGGAGGCGAAGACTTTGTGTTTTCAAATGCCAAGGCATCGTACTCTGTACTAGCTATTGCTACTCTTCTTTCTACCAGAGTTATTAAATCTTCAAATGACGGCTGTTTGTTCAGCGCCATTAAAGACTCTGCCACTTCAGCCCACTTTATCTGTAGTGGCTTGGGTAATCGCTGAACAATTTTCAGCAGATTAGTTGTACAGTTTAAATCTGCGGCACGGTTTAGTTGTGAAAGACTAATGTTGCAACTGCGCATCTGCTGCAACAAGGATTCTAGCGTAGCTTGATCACCAGACCGAATAACCGGTCCTGAATATAAATCCTTTGTGTCGCAGTCGACGATTTGATGTGGCTTTCCATATTGTGCACGGAGTATTTCTAAAGCACCAGAAAAACAACTCTCACGAGGAAGCAAAACGCAATGCCGGATAGACTCCTTGGGTGTCCCTTTACAATAATAGATAAGGTAGCACAGTTTTTGATAAGGATCCGTAACCTGGGATTCTATGTGGCTGGCGAACGACCTCATGAATGTGACAAAGTCAGCCGGTGAACCATCAAATGGCTCGATTTCTATTTTGGGCAAACTAAGTACCACAGCCAGACTTCTGAAGAGAGATTCAATTGATGGCTGTGGTGGTTGGCTTCCATCGTCGGCACGTTTCACAGAATAAACATCTTGATCAATAAATTGATCATGATCACGATGGTAGAAGTTAAAACCACTACCTCCCAAATCTAAAATAATTATTAAAAAAGTTTTTTGCATATGCTTACTAACAAACTACAAGTAATAAGGCTTGGTTGCTGATGAGAACGCAGCAGTTGTTTGCATGAAGGCGTGATGATTGTACTACAGACACTTTTGGAGGGTCTGACATAGGTAACGGAAGATGTATATAGTGATTAAGCTAATTTATTATGAAATATTAATGAAAAACTACTGTAACGTCGTCGCATTGGAAAGGTTCAGTCCAGTTTTCGGCATTAATAAGGTTTGCGAAGTTTTTCCAGTTTATATGACTAATGATGAATGATTTTCTACATATTTTCACTCCAAAGTTGCCATTGAATTCGAATGTTATGATATTGTGGCCACCTTTAATACGATGATGATATTTCCAAGGTAAATGGATTAAAATTAAGAGTGAGGACAACGTCAAGAATATTGTTGTTACGCGTTCGTTCATCGATAAACTGCTTGAAGCCTAACAGATTTACGCTAGAAAATGGTATTTGAGATTCATAGGAGTATTATTTTCTCAGTTTTGTGCGGTCATTTAAAATCTTTTGATGTCATTTATCATTTGCGGGGGGAAGTGTAGCCATTATAAAGCAATTAATCAAGCGCTAGATTGATGTTTGTGTCGTAGACGGTGGGTAATAGACACTTCGAAGTCAAGGTCAACGGTGGGTAATACTAGCCAGATAGAATCTTCCAGGTGTTCAAAGACGGATCAAATGAAAATATTAGCCTGAGTCTCTGAATGTACATGAAAAAGGCATCCATGTTTATTAATGCTATACTTTCGGAACAAATTTACAGTATAGGATGTCAGGGCGATAGTTTTGCCACGGAATGCTATGATAGGACTGATTAGGCATCACCGTGGAATTATGACATTTATGATTGCTTAAACGTCGATTGAAATGTAAGATGTTCATATTATCTGGGGAATAAAACTTTCTAATGGAATCTTAAGTCCTCCGCACAAGTTTCTGTGCAGATTGATTCAACAAGCTTCATAGTTCGTTGTAGTATATTCTTATCGATTCTTACTTTCGCATTTTTTAGAATAACAGAATCTAAATAAAGTGAACAATTACTAGATTTTCGTAGCTAAATACTCTTCATTTACACGATGATAATAGATTACTACAGAGATTACCAAAAGCATTGCAAGATATAGTGTAGAATGATTTGTGATTAGTACATATTTCATTATTGTTTTGTTTTAATGATACGTGTATATATGTACACAGTTTAAATATATTATTCACGCCGCTTACGTGTTCTGCTTTGGGACAAGTATATTTTGTGTGATTGCATTGGATCAGTTTGCCGTGTTACGCTGAGAAGTGTGTTCAATTTTGTTGGGATAGATGGAACAAAAACCGCTACAGTATGAAGGCAAACAGGAAGAAACCGTTAGTGACGTGCAAGTGCGAGTATATGAGCAACACATTACTTTGGCTATAAAGCTATAATCATGAATAGATAGATAGATACATATATAGATAGACACATAGATAGATAGATAGATAGATAGACATATTTATCGGAAGATAGAAAGATACATAGATGGACGGAGAGATAGATAGATAGATAGATAGATAGATAGATAGATAGATAGATAGATAGATAGATAGATAGATAGATAGATAGATAGATAGATAGATAGATAGATATAGATAGATAGATAGATAGATAGATAGATAGATAGATAGATAGATAGATAGATAGATAGATAGATAGATAGATAGATAGATAGATAGATAGATAGATAGATAGATAGATAGATAGAGATAGATAGATAGATAGATAGATAGATAGATAGATAGATAGATAGATAGATAGAGATAGATAGATAGATAGATAGATAGATAGATAGATGGATAGATAGATAGATAGATAGATAGATAGATAGATAGATAGATAGATAGATAGATAGATAGATAGATAGATAGATAGATAGATAGATAGATACATAGATAGATAGATAGGATAGATAGATAGATAGATAGATAGATAGATAGAGAGATAGATAGATAGATAGATAGATAGATAGATAGATAGATAGATAAATAGATAGATAGATAGATAGATAGATAGATAGATATGAAAGCTCTTGGCACCGACGCGGCGAGTTGAGAAGAACTTGCTCTTGACCGCTCACTCTGGAGGCACTGCCAGGCTGCAACTGATGCAATATAACCAAGATCTGACTTTCGTTGCCAGCGCTGCGGGAGAGATTGTTCCTCCCGAATCAGACTGTTTAGTCATTCCAAAAGCTGCAGAACATCAACATCACGCGATTGTGATTTACAAATATGGTCGACATCGATCGAAAGAGGCCAACAACAACAACTAGTCTACAATGATCGTTTAGAAATTTAATAAGAACGTTGAATATTTAACTGGAATTTTGAGCGCCAAACTTTCGTAAGTTCATCATTCTGAAACATAATTCCGGTGAATGGAATCAAATACAAATCGTAATTGAAAAGCCCTATAGCTATCAGAACGCATTCGAACAACACTTTCAGGAGACGGTCTGATTCGCGTTGATTTGAACTTATCGATTAGGGAATGGAAACACGTGACTTAAACGGTGCAGAAAGTATCGTCGAACCTAGCACCTTGAAACAATTGTTGGATACGCTTGACACAGTCAATCTTTTTAATCACATGTTAATCACTTATGTGATAGTTTCGTATAAAATATAAGTATAGAAATGGCTTCACCTATAAAATATTTTTTTAAATCGGTCGCTCAGAATATGAGCACACATAACCGACTCCAAGTAAGGGTAACGTCCGACGTTGAAAACAATAAAATCAATGTGTTCAAAATGTATGAGTTCCTCTCATGTTGCAATCATAGATTTTCAGTTAGCCACAGTCCACTCACTCACACAAACATCACCAATATCCCGTCTAGTAAAACCATGATGCTGCCACATTTGCGAACTCTTCACGTGAAGCAACCCTTTCAACGTTAGCAAAATCGGACGATGAGATACACACATTTTAACCCATCAATTGCAACCTGTTAGCCATAGACTTGTTGATTTCAGGCGTGTTGTACTTGCTTTGTTTAAGTTCTTGAGTGAACAGAACGATACAGTGATCGCAAACTTGCACGTCCATTACAAATGCAACCCTGTCTTTCACAGCTATGAAGTAGACGGTACTGATATGTGTTAGAGATATGTTAACCGCAACTAATTATCAATATTTGCGTCATGACCTGACAAGGAGTTTATTGTAATAGCACTAGACTCGAAGAACAAAATGGCTTCATTTGTTTGCACGAATATTCAGCAATCAAGTTAATTTGAACGAAAAATTACGAAGCGCTTAATGGTTTCATTGGATGAACGAGTAGAAACTAATGCGCATATATAAAATGACTTGAGGAATGATTGTCTCTACATGGGAATATTCAATGGTTTCGGTAAATGTATAGTTACGCATATGCTATGAAAAACTTACCAGAATCCCAATAACCTGAAATTAACAAACGTTGAATTGAATTTTAAGAACACAAGATATTTCATATCAAGAGATGGAAAATGGAATTTAACAAAACATGGTGTTACGATCTTTCATAAATTTATATTCGTTTGGATGACCAAATACAATAATTTTTAACCAATCTCGCCTAGCTCGCAACCGTTTACGCGATTAATGCTGCTCAAGTTTAATTAAAAAGCGAAAATCAAGGTTTTGTGCTTCCTCGCTTGCGACTAAACGAGTGATCAGAGAATGCAAAATTGACACAAAAGTGGAACATTTTACAAACACTCGACTGGCACAAATGGCTGGTAGGCGCCATTAAACAATCTATCAATTAATTGCAAATATGTATGTATGTCTGGAGGTATGTATGTATGTATGTATGTATGTATGTATGTATGTATGTATGTATGTATGTATGTATGTATGTATGTATGTATGTATGTATGTATGTATCAATGTATGTATGTATGTATGTATGTATGTATGTATGTATGTATGTATGTATGTATGTATGTATGTATGTATGTATCTATGTATGTATGTATGTATGCATGCATGCACGCATGTATGAATGTATGTATGTATGTAGGTATGTATGTACTTACGTACGTATGTATGTATGTATGTATATATGTATGTATGTATGTATGTATGTATGTATGTATGTATGTTCGTGTGAGTGTATGTATGTATGTATGTATGTATGTATGTATGTATGTATGTATGTATATATGTATGTATGTATGTATGTATGTATGTATGTATGTATGTATGTATGTATGTTTGTATGTATGTATGTTTGTATTTATGTATGTATGTATGGATGTATGTATGTATGTATGTATGTATGTATTTATGTATGTATGTATGTATGTATGTATGTTAGTATGTAGGTATATATGTGTGTATGTATGTATGTATGTATGTATGTATGTATGTTTGTATGTATGTATGTATGTATGTATGTATGTATGTATGTATGTATGTATGTATGTATGTATGTATGTATGTATGTATGTATGCATGTATGTATGTATGTATGTTTGTATGTATGTATATATGTGTGTATGTATGTATATATGTATGTATGTATATATGTAAAAATTTATTTATTATCTATATGAATATCCATGTGTGCTGTCTGTTAACCTTTACGAGAGTTATGATTTTAATTTAAATCACTCCTACAATTTTTCACGTATAACAATATGCATATATTTAACATACGTCGTACTGATTGATAAGATGTAAAGGCATGAAACTCAATTTACATAAGGATTTGACTTTAATCCTTGTACTCTCTCAATCGTACTGCATTTAACTATTCTGCTGCAATGATTGGAAAATTAACCGAAAAAATATTTTTGAATTCTGTCTTCACATAATTGAAAAATACTGGGAAACCATGTAAGGTGTGATCATTGAGAACAATAAATTTATTTCTCAATAGACACGGTTTAAAGAGAAAGCTTCACTGTTTTGTCTACCTTGTTTAAAGCAAAGCATTCACCGTTGAACTAATGTATCTGCGTCTTAATATTTTTCATTCGATGGACACTAATAAAATACATATATAAGGATGTCTAAAGACCCAGGTGCGTAAACCTAATTACTGCTATTTGATAAATAGCTGCATGTTTACTACATAAATAAAACAAATCACCCACTTTTTCTTAGTAAATGGTATTGTCGACATAAGACCTTACCGTTGCCCAAAATTTTAAGTCATCCCCAAAACGTAGACAACGCATGTGCTGCGGAGCTAGAAGGTCATTCATGCACAATTTAAAATTTTCGGGACGAGATATTACATCTCATGTCACAATTGAAATTGGAATGGTAAGATGCGCAATAAATGTTCGTTCTCATACTAAGAAGCTGATAGTGAGATGATGGATGCAAGATAACACTTATGTTTTAAACGAGAGTCTTGATGTTAAATGTGATATTTTCATTTAAAAAACAGCAGTTTTAATTCGTGATATTTTGACGAGAAATCAATGAAAACTTGAGGTGTTTCATGTGGAATAATACACTTACGTTTTTGTTTTTTATAATTTTTCCTTTCTTTTTGCAATGAGCCGGAAGGGTATTCATTTGAAATGGCCATTTACCTGCTATTGAACAGCATTGTAACTAAATTCAATGTTCATTCTAAATACTATGTAGCTTACATCTCCCGGTATATCGTCTTGAAAAGCAGAGAGAAAGCCCAGAGGGCCTAATTTTTGTTTGACCACCTTTTCAGCGGATTTATAAGCCTGACATTACTTTATGCAAACACTCACTTTTTCTTTAAATTTAAATCCAATCACGCAGGCTGCTATACCAATTCCAAGGAAAAATGGCAGAATAAAGAGATACTGCAATTAAATATTCTTGAACACCTACTGTAATCAGCATGCGTCTGTTCTGTAATTTTGCTCCAAAATATCCAAAGATACCGGTGAAAACTGCTACTGAACCAAAAGTAATAGCAAAAATTATAAGAGCTCTTGATTTGAAATTGTAGTTGTCAGAAAAATGTTGCAAGTATGTTGTTCCCATACTTCCTATGACGATCACAGATATTCCCAAAAACTACAATAATGAGAATCATATTATAACTTACGATTTGCAATAAATTAATGA
The DNA here is from genome assembly GCA_013407085.1 of Atriophallophorus winterbourni. NCBI lineage: Eukaryota > Metazoa > Platyhelminthes > Trematoda > Plagiorchiida > Microphallidae > Atriophallophorus > Atriophallophorus winterbourni. Next base: position 39,340 of record JACCGJ010009425.1, on the reverse strand, counting down.
CATGTAACAATATTTGTAGAAATGGTAATCCCAAAGGAATAATTATAAAATTGCAACAAATGCAGCAACATTTCTTCATACATTTGCAGCACGGATTTTCATTTGCTTCCGACCATTTTTTTCTCCCACTATCTACGAATTCCGGTATTCCCATTAGCTCGATGTCCAATTCAAATATCTGCAGTTTCTTAAATGTTCTCAAGGCCAACAACAAATTAGTAAAACAATAACATTATGTCTCCAGTTATAGATGAACCAATCAAAAATCGTTTTTACTTTTTCTAAAAAGTTGCATATGTGCGATCTTCGAATTCAAAGTAATTTAGAATAGTACACATGAAATTGTTCCACAGAATATTACTTATTTGTATAAGTAAATGAAAATAAAAATATATAGGCATAATTATATTTTAATTACATTTCACTGCAACTTATTTCGATGGAAAGCAGGAGGGATGATTTCGCTTCAAATTTCCTCCACAAAATTTATAATGGGTGGTTTGTATTGACAATGCATGACTTGATATTAGATAACAACCAATATATGGCACAGGGTTTCAAGGCCGAACGTCTTGTGGTGGATGAGTGCAAAATATAACAGAAAAATATAACAGTGATAGCGGACAAAGGAAAGAACTTACGGCAAGTGAAAAATCAATGTCCAATGCAAATAGCCAAACACGAAATTATTTCCAACTCCGAACTGCGATGCGGCGCGTAGATCGGCAATTGTAATTCAAGTTCAAGTTGCACAGGGCTGAAGGTGGCTAAAAGCCAATCACGCGCCCAGATTTCCTTCGACGGTATGCGGTTGAGCACCCGGCACTTCGATATCGAGTATACAGTTCGTACTTTTCACACGTTCTTGTTTCCGAATATCTGGAAAGTAAGGTAGGGTTTCTCTTCACCAGCACGGTGAGAGGTCAGCTATTCAGGAAACAATGCAATAATATGCGTGAACATTGTGTGGTGTATGAAATCACTAGCCTAGTTGAGGTAAAGTGAAACACAGTCATAGACTGCATGTGGGCTAATTTACTGTCAGGTTGTCCAGGCCTAGACAGATATGATAAAAATGTAAAAATACGTTTTTTAATTTTTTTAAAGTTTTTTTATTAGACAATATGCGGAAATATGATAGACCATTTAACGTCTAATTCCTTTTAAAGCTCAACACATTTGGGAGGCTTACTATACAATCTGGGAGCTTGTTCCAGAAGTTGACCACACGGTTGCTGAAAAAGTGCTCACGTGCCAGCAACCTGGGCCTACTCTTAAGAAGTTTCATGGAATTACCCCTTGTAGCTGCTTTAGGTGCAAGTTTAAGGATTTCAGTAATATTATCACCTGTAAGACCCTTTAGAATCTTGAAGGCTTCTATTAGGTCACCTCGCAGCCGCCGTCTCTTTAGTGAGAACAAACCGAGGTCCTTGAGTCTAGCCTCATAAGTTTCACCTGCCTGACCCTCAACCATCCTAGTCGCAAGGCGCTGGACCCTTTCGAGACATGCTATATCCTTTTTTAAGTACGGTGCCCAGGATTGAACGCAGTACTCCAAGTGAGGCCGCACGACTACTTTGTATAAGGGAATGAAGATTGAAGGTTTTCGGCAAGATAACGCTGAGCGAAGTCTGAACAATTCTCTGCGAGCCTTGTTTGTAGCTTCGGCACATTGAGTAGCCCATTTAAAGTCGCCTGTTATAGTAATGCCAAGATCCTTCACTTTCTGAGCAGCCGCTATTCTGATAGTTTCTTCACCAACTTCTAGTTGGGTTGTCGCTAAATCAGTCGTCAGAAGACAGCTCTTTCCCAGGTTTAGTGGCAAGTCCCAGGACTTTGTCCACTCGATTACTTTTTCTAAATCAGAGATAAGCGTATCTCTAGTGTCGGTTCCTAGGATCATAACATCATCAGCAAACAGGAAGCAGCGTGAACTCAAGCACGCTGCCAGGTCGTTTACAAAAATAAGAAAAAGTAATGGACCAAGCACCGAGCCTTGAGGCACTCCACTGAGAATCAGTGATTCCTGCGAGCACTCCCCTGCAATTCTAACATAGTTAGTGCGATTAGTTAAGAAGCTGTCTAACCATCGATGTAGGTCACCTGTGACGCCACACATACTTAGTTTGTGCAGAAGGTACCTATGGTTCACCGAGTCAAATGCCTTTTGAAAATCAAGATAGCAGACTTCGACTACTCTCCCTTCATCGAGGCGTAATGTCACTTCGTCCAGAAAGCTTAGAAGATTGGTTAGGCAGGACCTTCCTTTCCAGAATCCGTGCTGGGCATCGGATAGTAAGGAATTGGCTACCAAATGTTTACATACCTGGTGCCGAATGATTTTTTCCAAGCACTTGCAAAGAATGCTTGTCAGGCTTACTGGCCTGTAGTTGCGTACATCCGAAATGGGACCCTTTTTGTATATGGCTATTACCGCCGCTCGTTTCCAATCATCCGGTAGTATACCCTGGAGTAAGGTAGCTTCGAAAAGATTTCTGATTGCAAGGCTAACTATATTCGCGAGCGGTTGAAGAATAGCCGGATGTATGCCGTCGGGGCCAGCTGACTTAGTTTTGTCCAGCTGCGACAGAACTGTGGTGACCATTTCCTGATTAACCTCCACCGAGCTAAAGGGAGGTGCTCTGCACTCGTGAGTTTCTAAACAGTTACCTGAATCGCGCCGATAAACACTGCAGAAGAATGAATGCAACGCATCGGCTTTTTCCGGTGCAGTCAAAGCCGTATTGCCATCGTCCAGCACTAACGTACCTATTTCTTCTCTTAATGATCGCTTGGACTGAACATAGCCATAAAAAGCTTTCAAGTTAATCTTTGCTTTTTTGGCAAGTCGGGATTCGAAGTCCCTTTTAGCTTTCCTTTGCAGCGCAACAGCTGAATTTCTGGTCTGTATGTACTGCAGTCTAGATCTGTGAGTTCCACAGAATTTGTACGCCCTCCAGCTACGGTCACGACATCTAATAGCCTTGCGAATAGACGCGCTCCACCAGGGTGGTTTTCCTCGCGTTCTCACTGGTTGAAGAGGAGCAAAATCATCCTGTAGTTGTAAAAGGTGCCCTTTTATAATATTCCACCTGATTTCTACACTAGGTTCTAATTCGTCTGGTTCCCAACTTAGATTCATTGCTTTAGTTTGTAGTTGGACGATGTCCATTCGACCAAAGTTGCGGGACATCTTTACTTGAGGACTAGGATGCACTAAAGTCCAGTCAAGAAGAATTACAGCGTGGTCGCTCTTGCCTAGTGGCGAAAGGTATTTGATTCCATAAATATCTCTTTCATGAGACGATAGAACCAAATCTAAAGTTGACGGAGTATGTCCTGTCCTAAACCTTGTATGTTCCCTGACATGTTGATAAAAGGCCCCGACATGAAACCAGTCTAGATATTGCGACTCAACTGACCCTGGTGAAGAAATTTCAGTACGCCAATCAATGCCCGGGAGATTGAAGTCTCCGACAATTAGTAATGCGTTGCATTGCCCTTTTAGTACTTCCAAAATGTCCATCAGTAATTGGTCGTCTAATGATGAAGCAGTCGGGCTTCTATAAGCACATGCAAGTGCCAGTCTTCTTCTAGCGACAGTGAGAAATACCGATGTTAGTTGGATTGAGTGAGAAGCGATCTTTATCGATGTCTCACTGTGGGGGAGATCTTCGTTTATCATAATTGCCACTCCCCTCCCGTAGCACCAGTGTCCCTATCCTGACGATAGATGGCATACTTAGTTGATACAAATGACGGAACATGATCATCTGGTTTCAACCATGATTCGGAGATGGCAATTATGTCGACCTGGTTTTCCAGTGCAGCAAGCTGCAGCTCACCCTATTTATTACGTATACTGCAAGCATTTGTGTACAGTACACGGGTATTTCTATTCTGCGCACATTTTAAACTAACTTTACTCGGGGTGGGAGCACCCCGTTTTTTGAAACCGGAGAAGTTGATAAGTGGCTAGACTGCCCTTGCAAACGAGCTTGCACCGGCCTAATGGCAGTTGTACATAGATTTTCCTCGTTCAGAAGCTTACTGAAAAGCGAGTTTTTCATGCGCTCGTATTCTACTGGCGGCCCATTTTGGAGTACATCTTCAATGACAACTACCGCAGATGACTTAAACATTTTATGGTGGCTAAGGTTGATCCCTTTTATGGGGGTTTTCAAGCCAGTCATGGGCGTTTTTGAACGCTTTCCATGAAAATGTGGTTGAGGACCCTTATCCTGGACAACTTTGAATCGCCCATTAGTGTAGCGCTCAAGGTAAGCACTTTTTAAAAGAAGCGTATCCCTGTCCTGCTGGTTCATAAATTCTACCAAGATCGGACGAGCGCTACTTACAGTTGGGTTCCACCGGCCTACGCGATGGACCCTTTTTACCTGGCAGTTAATTAGCCCTGCCATGCGCAAAATATCTTGAACCCTGGAACGGTCCATTTGGCGCCGGGATTTGCTTTCGCGAATCAGCGGCTCTTCCCTATTTAGTATGAGGAGAGTACGAGATGGCCTCGTTTCCGCCATTTTGTGGGGTGCAGCAAGCTTACTAACTTGCGAAGCTAAAAAAATGTGGTGGCACGTCAATGTTGCTGTTAACCGTCGTGATTCACAAACACACAATAATACAGCAACAGGGAACCGAACAGAAAGTATATTGTTATTTAAAGATTATTCACAGAATGCGATACCGAGGATGAGTAACGACAACTCATTTAACGAACGGAAGATCAATAGTCTATGGGTGATAAGGACACGAAGAAATCGATAGATAGATGTGGTAATATCGATTATCAGAACAAAACGATAATTTACTAATTAATGGTTACAATTGTTACAAACATAAGTATGTACAAAAAGCTGATTAAATCAAGCATCGATGGAAACGGAAATACATTTGTAAAGAAAGTGAAATTACAAATTGCTACAGACCTCCTCCCTAGAGCGTGAGTCGACGGATGAACGCTCGATATACCGTTTATGGTATGTATTCAAACAGTCTTGCGGGGAACCTCACTCTACGGTGGTACGTGTTCTTTGTGGTTAAGGGTTACATATTACGGGTGAGGGCCAATTTGAGAGATTATCACTATTCGTCGTAGGTTGTGTGGTAAGAGTCGAAGGGGTAGCTTTTTGTAATGAATTTTGATAGGCGTATACAGGATTCAAGCGATCGATGCTCACTTTTGTAATAGAGACCGTTGTGTAGCAGAACGAAATATTTCTTTTTACGTTCCATTACTTTGGATGGCCCTTCGTACGGAGTTTGCAAGGGCTTTTTAACAGCATCGACTAGAACGAAAACATATGGACAACTCTTGAGGTTGTTGTGGATAAATGATGGGCGGTCGGCAGCATGTGTGAGAACAGGCTTGATAAATTGAAAGTGTTGCTTCAGTCTCGAACAGTAGGATGCTGGTTCAGCTTTACCGGTAGTGCGTGTTTCAAGTATTCTTTCGTCAAGCAGTCTCAGCGTGTTGTGAAAATCGCATTTTTCTGCTTTCAGCCTATCAGGCGGTAGCCTGCGAGCTTTAGCAAAAACGTGAGGCACTGTAGTGACGCTGTGATGATGAACATCGCGGTTAGGTCGCTCCATGTATGATGCTGGGCGTGTTAAGTTCGGAAAATGCGCAGATCAGGTGAGGTGATGCAACAGATTTTCCTGGACAAATTGAGTGATGTGGTATTATCGTGTTGTCGTCGGTTCTAATGATCGAGTATTGGACCGTACTTCGTCGGGAAGTCGATACCGATTGTGGGCTTACGCACATAAGAAAGACGTAGGGGAATTCACGTCGAAGTCCGAGATCGAGTTTCAGAAGTTTCTCACCGTAGGCCTGCAATGTGATGTTTGAAGGACGGAGTTCGCTTTTTTCCTAACTGTGCGGTATAACGCTAATCTCGGCGCCTGTATCTACGAGAAAGTTGAGCTTAGTAGATGCATCGTAGACGTACAAGAGGCGACGAGTGGGTTTCCCAGGAGCGGTCGTCGCCATAACTGACTTGCTACGTGGTTTTACGACACGGTGGCTCTCAGCGTTAGAATGTTTACAACCTAGGCGACAATTGCGCGCAGCGTTTCCGAACCGACGGTGGTAATAACAGAACCAGTTATTATCACGAGTACGAGAACAGCCTCTAATGCCAGATCGACTGCGTGATCTAAATCTAGACGTTTTGGAGCGTTCCATGTTGGAGATGGCGAGCTGTAAGGATTCGATTTCCTTAGAGAGGCTACTTTCTACGGATACTTGATTAAGCTGGTTCTGTCAAAGCGCTCATGGATTTTATCTGCGAGTTCTGCCAATGTGTCAAGACAGACACAGCAAGGATGGCAGTTGTGCGGAATGGCAGGTGATTCAGCCAAAGTTGTTGTAGGACGGAATCGTTTAACTTTGTTTTGCCCACTAGGGAACGCATGTGACGCAAAAGCTGCGAAGGAGTTTGATCGCCAAGTGCTACACCAGCAAGTAGTTGCTTTAGCCTGGATTCATCAGAAGCCATAGTACGCTTAAAAAAAGCAGCCTTCAACGTATCGTAAAGCGAAATAGAGGGCATGGGATTGAGGACGTCTAGTAGCTCTTTTGAGATGTAAGACGGTAACTGTGATTGTACAAAAGAAAACATGACGTCTGGCTTTGTGATCCGTATGCCTTCTAGCTGGATGAACCAGACATGTGGGTTAGCATGGTCGAATGCTGGGGTGTTACAGCGGATGACGATCACTTGCGATTCGTTGGGTTCAGACGAGATTATGGAAAAATTGAAAAAATATGGGAGTTCTTAGCGAAAAATGGAAAGCGGGCTCACCAATTATCATGTCGGGCTCACCAATTATGAAGTGGATAAGTGCAAAATATAACAGAAAAATGTTACAGTAAACCGGACAAAGGAACAAACTTACGGTAAGTGAAAATACAATGTCCAATGCAAATATCCATAAACAAAATTATTTCCAACTCCGGAATCCGGTGCGTCGCGTAGATTGGCATTAGTAATTGTAGGAGCTAAAAAATGTGGCGATACGTCTATTTTGCTGTTAATTTTCGTGATTCACAAGCACGCAACAATACAGCAACAGCGAACCAAGCAGAAGAAGAACGCGCGCGGAGAAAGTATATTGTTATTTAAAGATTATTCACAGAATGCGATACCGAAGATGAGTAACGACAACTCATTTGACGAACGGAAGATCAATAGTCTATGGGTGATAAGGACACGAAGAAATCGATAGATAGATGTGGTAATATCGATTATCAGAACAAAACGATAATTTCTAAATTGATGGTTACAAATGGTACAAAAATAAGTATGTACAAATAGCTGATTAAAGCAAGCATCAATGGAAATGGAAATACATTTGAAAAGAAAGTGAAAAAACAAATTGCTACGGTATTAACATATGCCGTTCCAAATGGTTTGCTCCAGAATCTATCTCATCCTCTTCATTTGCTTAATTTGATGCAATCTAGATGAAACTTTATTAAATAAATAAATAAATTTTATTCTTGGAAATCCAAGGCATGTTAAACATGATCATAAATTTCTAATAGCTTTTTACAATCAGATTATAGTATGTACATTTGCAAAAACAATTTGTTCAATAAATATAAAGGTAACGGTATTTAAAGTTGTTTTCAGGTAATCGGTACGTGATCTGATATAGTACGATAACACAGCTATTGCGAGGAAAAGTCTAGAATGTTTTCGGCAACACTAATGATCAACCGATGAGGTCCATCGAAGATGCGCGAAGAATCTCTATTGTTGATGTTCCAAACCTTTTCATTTTGATTGTTGTAAATAGATTGATCTTTCCTTACCATGAACCGTTGTCCGCTAGGCGAAGGTGATTTATTCCACTAGTTTGAAGTCTGGGGGCCAGTTTCATTCTGGTGCGGATTGAGAATTTTGCTGTGGAGAAAAAAAACTCAGAAGCGAGAGAATGTTGTTTCGAACGTTATGAACGTTTATTTAATATCAATACCCATGAATGCCATTATTATATAAATCATCAGGTAGAACATTTAAATTAAGAAGATTGCGAATTCTGTCTATGGTAAGCAATGAAGCTAGATGTGATTTGAATTCATTTAAAGAAAAACTGAGTCTTATATATTTTGGAAGAAGATTCCACAGTTTAGCATATTTAGTCAAGAAGAAACTGTTCTTTAATTTAGTACGAAACATTGGTAACTTAATAGTTTTTTCACTGTTTCTCAAGCCATACTTGAAATCATGCCGTATATGAATATTCGAACGTATTTCCATATTATCCGTTGACAGTATTTTAAAGAATAAGATGAGTTATGCTTTAGTCTGAGAAAACATAGGGGATCGAGTTTAAGTTGTATACATCTTTCTCTATAGGATTGTTTGGTATTATAACCGATGATTGATTTTGAGAAAGTACGTTGTATATTTTCTAAAACCATGCTATCGGTTTTATTTATATTAGTATATATTATGTTACAATAGTCAAAGATAGGAATGGTGAATAATTTATACATTTCTAGTTTACAATGAGGCTGAATTATAGATCTGTGTATAGTATTCATACTTTGTCTGGCTTTAGTAATAAGGTGGCGTATCTGTTCGTTGAAAGTGAGTGATGAAGAATATCGAAATCCTAAATCACGCGTGCTGTCAATCATTTGAATTGCGTTATTGTTTAGAAGGATTGAGTTATTTTGTATCGTGCATCTTATAGGCATAAAATTAGATTTTGCTGTTGAGAACGTTAGACCATTATTTTTTGCCCAATCTGCAAGTGCAGCTAAATCATTGTTTAGTCGAGCTATATAAGTTTGCGCTTGATTAGCTGGAAAAGTGATGACAACTTTCATGTCATCAGCGAATAAGAACAGTTTGCTATGCGAAATGACGTTATGTATGTCATTTATATATATAAGAAATAGTAAGGGGCCTAATACGCTACCTTGAATCACCCCACTGGGAATAGGTAGGCTGCGTGATCTACGGCCATTAACTTCAACAGAGTAAGTGCGATCAGTAAGAAAAGAAGTTAACCAGGAAAGAAGATTACCACCGATGCCATATGATTCAAGTTTCGATAATAATATCTTATGAGGAACAGTATCAAATGCTTTAGTTATGTCTAGGAAGACAACTACAACTGCCGAACCTTCCTCTATCGATGTAGTAATATAGTCAAGGTATTCAAGCTGACATGTAATGCATGATCTTTTATTTAGGAAGCCATGTTGAGCTTTAGAGAAGAAACTTGGAGATAAGTGATTTAAGATAGCTTTTTTTATTATTTTTTCAAGTAATCTAGATAGTATTGCTGTGTGGTTAATTGGGCGATAATTTGATACCGTGTGCTTCGAGCCAGATTTATGTCTGGGTGTAACGACAGAGTGTTTCCATTCTAAAGGGAAGATTCCAGATTCGATTGAAGTGTTAAATAAGTTCAGTAGAAGAAGTTTGAAATCGTCACCACCCATTCTGCAAATGGCGGGTGGAATGCCTGTTATGTCTGGCTTGAGACTGAACGTAGTTTGCTTGCAGACTTCATTAATGTCATTCAGACTTATGCATATAGTGTTTAATGCACTAGGTGACCGAAATGTTCTAGTCATATCTTTATAGATGGAATTATTGTAAGTAGTAATAAAATATTTAAAAAATTCTTCGCAGATTGTAACAGGGTCTCTTATTCTATATCTGCCGAATTATAAGTTCGATCCTGAATAATAAAATCTACTTTACTAGTTCAGTTTACGGATTGTGATTTAAATGACCTGCTAAGTGATTTTAGTTTATCACAACTGTTCAGTGCTCTATTTTCCGATGCAATCAATGTGTGGTCTAGAATGAGTTTGTGGTCACTCAATAGTTCATAGGGACGTAAACGAGCAAAGATGTCGTTATTGTTAATTGCAACTGTAGACCACTCTTTTATTTTCTTTTTCATTTTTCTCGAGCCTAGTTTTTTAGAACTGCTAGCTTTATCGATTAAACCTATAATTTTCGAATGGAATGTCGAGGATATAGTTGGAGAATCATGTGAAAGAAAGAATTGAGAGCAATCTTCAATCCTTATAAGTGTTGAAAGTAAGTTCTAATCGATTAAAAGGAGAAGAGTCTTGACCTCATTGGTAACTTTGCAAGTGCGTGATAGATGAAAGGATAATATTTTATGGTCGCCATTAAAGGGGGAGGGCAATATTAGTAAGTTGTTTGGATCAATATTTAGAGTAAAGACTAAGTCAAGAATGTTGCCCTTTCTAGTTGGTCTATCAATAAATTGTTTGTAACCTAGTAAGTCAAGCGTTTTCATAAAATTTGTATGAGAGCTAACTTTACTTCGTTTGTGCCAGTTTAAATTAGGCATGTTAAAATCACCGGCTATAAGTTTATGGTGTGCATGATGTAAAGACGTTTCGATGAAAGCTTGAGTTAATGTATTCAGATTATATGAAGTTGAGCCTGGTGGGTAGTAGATGCAGCCAATTAAAAGATCTAGTATAGGTAGTTCTATCCATACTGAATCTTCAAGTTCTGTTAAATTCGAAGATGTTATACTATTAGCTTTAAATCTTGAAAGCACATAAATAAGGCGAACACCACCTCGTTTCAGAGTGCGATGTCTCCTAAATACCTGGTAGTTAGGTATCATGAGTTTCGAGTCAGAGTGATCATCACGGGTGTAGGTTTCAATTATAAAAATAATATCTACAGGTTTGGAAGATAGGTAAGATTTTAGTATATGGATTTTAGGTATAATTGATCTAGCATTTATGACCAGAAAACGAACAATACAAAGGTCGGAAGTTAAATGATTTGGGGTGAGTGCATTAGAGAGTTTACTACGCTTAAAATTCAATTTATGTATTTTTGAAAAAAAGTGGTATTAGTGTTAAAGTATGGTTCATAATTGGAGCGAGAAACTTAAGGATTATAAAATAAAGTTTGGGGAATATAACTATTATAATAAGAGGGATACGGTGTAATAGTAGATGAATTATAATAAGGTTGAAAATTACAAAAAGGAGTAGAAGAAGGTGATGAATGGTGATAGTGTTGCTTATATGATAGGAGGTTATTAATTAAGAAACGAGATGTGTCAATACGGTAGTTGAGACTGGGTGAACCTCTTAAAAGCGGGTGTTCGAAATTTGGCAAGTCATTATTCTCGTTATCACACTTTACGTATTTTATTCCGGATCATTATGTCGCATTACAAACATTCGAAATCGTCAAGAACAGCATACCGTACTACATCTCAATTAAATAAAGGGTTCGGTTGTTCTGGACCAAAATATGTCTACGGTTCTGTCCACGGTACAAAACCTAGAAAACAAGATCGATTCCGTCACGTCTAAGCTGTCCACGGTTTCGAAAATTGGCAATGTCTTAGAGCCTCTTACCATTTTACTTAACCCTAGTTGTGTATTAGACTCTGATTTACTTCAACGCACTGGTCGATTTATAGAGTCGCTAACCTCAGAAATTGAGCAGCGTCGAAGCCGTGCCAAAATCCTTATTTTTCTCAACGTAGCTGACAGATATCCTTTAGTCGATCTTAAAAAGATATTTCTGTCGCGATATGGCTTCCCCCCAGACTCAGCATCTGTTACTAGACTCAGAAATCCTCCCAATAGAAGTAATGCACCGATTTTAATAAAATTTGCCAACGAAAATTATGCGTCGCACATAATTATTAACCAACAAGTTTTAAAACTTTTACCGCAATTTTCTAATGTGTTGATGAAGCCTGACAACACACCTTTACAACGGAAGTGCTTCCGCAAGGTTTCTAAAGTTGTGAAACACTCAACTGATATCGCCAACCTCAAAGACTTGGATGTTGTCGATAATTCCGCACCAGCTACTGCACCTGAAACTCAAATTTCTGATGTTATCACTATATCATGTACCACCACCCCAACAGCTAAATTTAAGTTGAAAATTGATGACGCAATGTTAACACCCGGCCCTAATAGCCAGGTCCAAACTAATGAAACCGTCACCGCAGGTTTGCAGCCCTCGGCTCGACCTATAATTAAAGCCACAAAAAAGTCGTGCTGCCTGTCTTCAAATCAAATTCACCCATACTACGTGGTGGACCGCGCATCAATAGGAACCATACTGTCGGGCGAAATTTTGATGGAAATAATCCATCTTATGGCCTATATATATTTATCACCCCGTACATAGACGGTTCCCGGTTAATCCTGGCCCAATAATTCCACTTATCCCCCCGCAAAGTCCCTTTTATCCCAAACAGCCCTATCACTATCTTCCTTCAAGACCCTACACTTCTCCACTTCAATACGCTCCACGTCTCCTAGATCAGCGCCCCATCATGAATGGGAATCAGTTTAGTGCTTACATAAACCCATTTCAAAACATGTATGGCCCAATAGAAAATTTTCCCTTCCTTTACCACAACCCTTACCCATATTAGATCCATCAATTTCAAACAACTCGTTTAAATCGTTTTTTATTACACATGTGAAATATCCTAAAATTCGCCTTCTCTTACTTAATGCTCGGTCAATTATTTCTAAGCTCCCTACCCTTCAACATTTCTTGCTCTCAAACCCACACGAAATAGTTCTTATAACGGAAACCTGGACAACTAATGACGTTTCCAACGTTTTATTTGAACTAGCCAACTATTTTATGTTTCGTAGGGACCGCAACCACACTCGTGGTGGTGGTGTTCTCATTTATGTTAGTACAGATTTCCAAGCAGAATTACATAGTTCCCGTATATTAGATGATCTAGACGACTCAATTTGGATCTCCTTACCTTCTCTTGATGCTCTCATAGGGTGCATTTACAACTCGCCATCTCCGTCCACACTCACTGTTGATAAGCTTATAAATGTTTTTACTGAGGCGTCCATTGCCCACTTCGGTAATAAGATTAATGCTGGAGACTTCAACATGCCTGCTGGAATTCCTCGTATTCTTCAAATAAATTTTCATCGTTCTTCAAAACGATTCATCTTTTAGGTTTCACACAATCCGTGAAGACGCCTACGAGGCTATCCAGCGTTTTAGATTTGATTTTTACTTTAGGCACTGATCCCACCAACGTTGAAATCTTAGCTCCACTACCCGATTGCGACCAGAATATGATAACTTGCGTCTTTCGCAAAAACCAGCACATATACGCAAAGATAAGAAAGTTCATATCAACTGGACGAAGTTTTCGAATATTCTCATAACCTACGACTGGACAGAATTCTTTCTTTCCTCAAACTTTGAGCGCATCTTCTCGATTTTTCATGATGACATCTTAGCATGCCTTCGGAGTTCGTCTACCCCTCATATTAGGAAGCGTAAGCGGGAGCCAATAAACCTTCTAGAGAAAAATATAGCTCGACTTTCTGCTTCTGTGAAAAATAAGTTAGACTTATTTTCGGTTATGCGCAGACACGAACTCTGTAACTCTCTTTCACATGTTAGGATTCGTTTTCTAGAACGCCAAGAAACAAAGGCTTTAAGCAGTGACTCAGTGACAAAATCATTAAATTACCTTTGGAAGACCAGGTGTATACAGGCAACGCATGATATTCCCTCCATAATATACCACGAAGAGGATAAAAAATGGTCACTTCCGATGCGGTCACAATAAGTCAGGCTTTCTCTTTGTTCTTCGGCAGCTCGTTCAATAACAACCCTTACCATCCATCAGCAAACAACAGCACTCCCTTAAATACTATAATAATAATAAGGTCGCGCTTGGTTTGAAAACGGTACGTGATTGCCAAATATTTCATAATTACGAAAACGTTTATTTTATATCTCCTACTCTTTTGATTATTATTATATTTATACTATTTGAAATATGTATACTAAAACACCTATCACGAAACGAATTAATATTCGTAAAATCCCCAAGACCAACAAATGCTCCGTATCCTTAGATCAGAACACTTCCGTTATTTTGAATAAATTACGGAAGTTAGAATCCGAATTGAATGAAATTCGAAGAAACAACTCTTTCGTTACACAGGTTTGCAAGACATTACAACCATTGACTATCCTCTTGGATGATAATTCAAATATAGACAAGGATATACTTCAACGAACTAATAAGTTCGTTGAATCAATTGTTACTGAAATTTGTCAAAGAGACTCAAGATCTAAAAATGTTATTCTGTTTAATGTAGACGATAGATATCCTTTACAAGATTTAAAAACTGCTATCTGCTCATCTTATGGCTTCCCATTTGACTGCGCTTCGCTAAAACGCTTGAGAAAATTTAAGCCTACGAGGTCTTGCCCAATCCTATTAGAACTTAGCGACAAATGCATGGCATCACATATTTTAGCCCATAAGGATGTTTTAAAATCGATTCCAAGATTTAAAAATGTATTATTTAAACCTGATCTAACGCCAATGCAACGGAGAACTAGGTTCCATAAGCGTACCGTTACTACTCCACATTCCACCGAATCTTCCAACAATGGAAAAGAAACGATGGAATTGGATGAGGTGCCACAAGAGTTGAATGCGCCTCCAACTTCACCTTCTTCTGTGAATAATTCAACACAACCTATTATTTCACCTAAAATTCCAACTAAAATTATTACATCCCCTCACTTGAGGAAAAGAACCATCTTACCGAAGTTTCGACAAACTAGTGCGTTATTACCTGCACCACCTCCTTTCAGGAATTCTTCAACTTTTGACAATAGAAATACTCGGAACTTTAATTGTCGTATAATGCCTTATCCATTAGATCGGAACTTGGCATGGCAATTCCATCGACCAAGTCCGCAATACCCGAGCCCATTTTCGAATTATTACAACCCATCACAGCACTTTTTTAACCATATTAGCTGTCCCCCCGACACCAATTTACCATATTTTAACACATTTAACACTCACTCTACTATGTTCCCTTATTCAAATATGAGAAATTTTCAAATCCCTCCACAAAGGCTTTTAACCTAAACCAAGATGCTTCACATAATAATCAAATACATAATAAGCCATTTTCTGATCATAGCCCCTCATCTCTCAGATTTATTCTTATCAATGCTCGATCCATAACTAACAAGATATTAGCTTTACGTTCATATCTTCTCTCTAATCCCGCTGATATTATTCTTATAACTGAATCTTGGACAAAAAAGGAGCAATCAGACTGTGAACTTCTGATTCCAAACTATCACATTTTTAGAAAAGACCGCGTTTCAAAACGTGGAGGAGGTTGCCTTGTTTATGTTCACTCTAACCTCCAAGCTAACATCATCATTTCATCCGTATTTAGTCATATCGAAGATTCTATCTGGCTGGCACTACCGGCCTTTGATCTTTTACTTGGATGCATCTACTATCCACCAGCTACTATTTCTTCAACGCTTCAACGCTTGACTGATTGTTTCATAGAAGCCTCTATCCACCCTTGCCGCTATAAATTAATTGCAGGAGATTTCAACATGCCTTCACTCAACCAGATAGAATGCAACGACACAAATCTTAATTCTTTTTCAATACCATCAAACTATTAGGTTTTACACATTTGTTGATAAACCAACGCGCAATAAAAATATCCTTGACCTTGTCTTTACTTTGAATATCACACCTTCGAACCTGACGGTATCTCCGTCATTTTTCAATGGAGATCATAACATTATATCTTTTGAATTGAGTTGCAATAGCATAATAACTAGTGTTAAAAAGCCACATATAATTACTCACATAGATTGGAAAATCTTTAAAAACCTCATTAGAAACGAAGATTGGACTGAATTTTTCCTTTCTGACAATTTTAATGTAACCTCAAAAATCTTTCATAATAAACTAGGTGACTTACTACAGAAATCTACCACCAGACATGCTAGACACCCTAAACCGAGTAGAGCTCATAAGTTAGAAAAACGCATTGCTTATTTGACATCATATGCTCGTAATAAGCATGACATATCTTCCCTTTTGCACGCGTATGAACTATCTGACAAACTAGTACAAATTATGAACCATAAACTGATTTCTGACGAGTCTACAGCCCTCAAGTCTAGTGAAAAACAGAAAGCATTATCTAAATTAATGAACGCTAGGGCATCGGAAAATTCAGATAAGATAAACTACATCATTAAACAGGATCAACATGGTAATAATTGCACAGTAATAACTGAGCCTTCTGCTATTTGCGAAGAATTTCTTTTATTTTTCAATGCTTCATATAATAACAACTCTTATCCAGAGGTAATCATACACCCTACATGCAATACTTTAGAAACAATTACAATTAATACCTCTGACATACGTAAAGTTTGTAATCAAGTTACAATCTCTTACAAACCTGATGAAACAGGTTTCGTACCAGCAATATGCAAAATTGGATCTGAAGACTTCTTTTTATTACTACTCAATCTCTTTAATACGTCTATCAAATCAGGAACTTTCCCCTTAGAATGGAAGCATTCCGTTGTCATTCCGCGACATAAGTCCGGATCACTACATACAGTTACCAATTATCGACCCATCAATCACACACCACTTCTAGCTAGAATATTTGAGAAGCTTGTCAGACAGGCCACCCTAGCATACTTGACACCAGACTATTTCATATCAAACCAGCACGGATTTCTCAACAGAAAATCTTGCGTCACTTGTCAACTAGAATTTTTGAATTACGTGACACAATCACTAGATTCAAACCTTGGAGTCATAGTTGTATTCATTGATATTATGAAAGCCTTCGACAGGGTCCCGCATAATCTACTCCTCGCAAAATTATCTGCTGTAGGTATTACTGGAAACCTACTTTCGTGGTTCAAATCTTTTCTTACTGGTCGCACCTTTTCGGTAGATATAAATGGCTACCGTTCTAGAACTTTGCCAATTCCAAGCGGAGTCATACAAGGAAGCGTTCTAGGTCCACTACTCTTCTTGATATTTATCAACGATATACTATCTGTCATAACACACTGTAAGATCTTTTTGTTTGCAGATGATATAAAAGTCGCCATAGCCTTTCCATCTAACCAGACTAACGACTTCATATCAAAATTGAACCAAGACCTGGATGCTCTCCTTCAATGGAGTATTCGAAACGGTCTTGAGTTCTCCACCAATAAATCAACTTTCATAAATTTCAACTGTATCATACCAGAAGATTCGATCATCCTAAATAATACACCACTACAACCAGCACAATTTGTACGTGATTTAGGTTATCGATATTCTGGATCACTTACATTTCATGAACAAATATGCTACTTAATTTCTAAAACAAAAAAGAATATAGGCTTACTTCATAGATTCATCTCTCTGCCCCAGTGCAAGCTGGAACTTTACAAGTTACATACACTACCTTTATTAGATTACTGCAACATTATATCTAGTAACATTACTCGGTCTGATAGCTATGCTTTAGAAGGCATCCAACGTTCTTTCACACGATCCATTACCACCAGTTCGGATAAGCACTCATATAAGGAAAGATGTCAGATCCTAGGATTGGAACCATTATGGTTTCGAAGAATAAAACAAAATCTTATACTCTTTTACAGAATATTGAAAAAAGATATGATCGACATTGATTTACAATTAGATTTCAAAAACTCTGAAGTATATAATCTTCGACACAAAAACAAAATATGTATACCGAAAATCCACAATCGTATACGAAAAGATTTCTTTATTTATAAATATTCTCGTTTATGGAATTTACTTCCTAATAATATAAGATTGAGCACTTCACAAACTGAATTCAAAAAGCAACTCAACTCTTTTTTATCTCCGGAAAAATTAGGTAAGCTATTTCTAATTAATACAACTATAGATAATTTATACTTATACGGCATAAAAGGCTTTTGATATTTTTTTAGCAAAAAAAAATTAAAGTGACATATAACTTTTTTTCTTGAGAATTTACTTTTCAGAATTGTTGAAATTCAACAAAATACACTCTCGCAATTCTTGAAAGGGCGATGCAACTCATATCTCCGTGACCCGATAAAGTGAACTCTTTATACAATTATCTGCGTTTGAAGTTGCATTTGGAACATCACACATGAATAAACATTGCGGTCCAGACCTACCCAAACTTGTCTCCGACTCCGAAACCAACTCCGATACTGGTCCTTGCTTCTTCCGCGTAAAACTGATTCTTCTACATGAACCGAAATCCATACTGGCGAATAGTTTTGGTTTCCCTGATTTGACAATTCTTCGACTTTCCTGGATCGTACAACCGGCCCAAACCTCATGCAATTTAAACCACAATCTCTTCTTTTCCCCTCCATTTTCTAAATTTTTTCAATTTAACTTCGGATTTCTATGTGCTTTTTTTTCAAACACACCCACCATCATTCCGAAGAAGTCATATATTATATATATATATATATAGGAACTTTCTTTATTTCGAAAATTTATTTTTACTGTGACAATTATATCTTCACACGCACTATTTCCTCCATAATTTTTTTTCCGTTATTTTCTTTTCTTTCAACCCCTGCTCCAGAATTAATCGCATCCCCTTCATTTGATTATTTCGATGCAATCTAGATGGAACTTTATTACTGTGTGACATTGCGAAAAAAAGTTAACCTTCTTACCCTTGTAAATTTACCATCCTTTATTAATCAGCAAAATGTTCAAAAATTCCGCTTGATAAGGTCATTTTATAATTTATTTATTCTGTACACATTGATAACCTGATCATGTTTTGCATGCCTTGGTTTACCGAGAATATAGTATTATTATTATTAGTAGTATTATTATTAATAAAACTATATTCTTGGTAAACCAAGGCATGCAAAACATGATCAGGTTATCAATGTGTACAAAATAAATAAATTGTAAAAATGACCTTATAAAGCGAAATTTTCGAATATTTTTCCGTTTAATAAAGGATGGTAAATTTACAATGGTAAGAAAGTCTATCTTTTTCGCGCAATGTCACACAGTAATAAAGATTCATCTAGATTGCATCAAATGAAGCAAATGGAGAGGATCCGATAGATTCTGGAGCAGGGATTGAAAAAAAGAAAATAAAAGAAAAAAATTATAAAAATAATGGTGCGCATGAAGATTTAATTGTCACAGTAAAAAAAATTTATGAAATAAAAAAAGTTCTTTTATAAATATATAAATTGACTTCTTCGAAAAGTTGGTGGATGAGATTGAAGAAAAGTATATAAAAAAAGGAAGTTAAATTGAAAAAAACATTAGAAAATGGACGGTATGAGGAGAGATTGTGGTTTAAATTGCATGAGGTTTGGGCCGGTTGTACGATCCAGGGAAGTCGAAGAATTGTCGAATAAGGGAAACCAAAACTGTTGGCCAGTGGGGCTTTCGGTTCATATAGATGAATCAGTCTTATGCGGAAGGAGCAAGGGCCAGTATCGGAGTTGGTTTGGCAGTCGGACACTGGAACACAATTAAAGATATTCTATTCACCATCATGGTGAGAGGTTATCAAAGAGAAATAGTAAATCGACTATAAACGATAAAAAAGAGCACAAAAAAGTATTTTTTTTACATTTTTCGGCGTTTTTTTTCTTTTTTTGTTTCTTTTAATAAATACATTATGGTAAACCATATTTTCATACATAAATGGGTTAAATATAAGCAGATAACGGTTAAGAATATGGTCATATGGTAAAAATGATTAAAATACGCACGGTTACGATAGAGATGTGTAGCAACGTGACGAGACATGCCTAGACCCTAGGTAACCTGACACTACAGCAGCGTTCTAAATAGATAAACATAAAAATTAATGTTTTAGATGTTTCAATTTTTTATTGAGAGAAATTTGTTTATGATGAAAACCTGAATTGAAACAATAAGGATAACTAAGTTTAAACCAAAAGGCGGGTGAAATAAGCCTAGTGAAGTGAAAGCACGAGCCTGATCCAGGCAAAGTGCCGCACAGTCATAGACTGCACGTGGGCTGAGATACTGTTAGGTTGCCCAGGCCTAGACAGATACAATAGAGAAACAATAAGTATAGATACATATGCTACGAGTCCCAGGTTTTGATGCAACATACATAGACCTTAGGTAACCTGACACTTAATAATACCATGTATTTTGTACATTGTGAACTGTTTTATGCGTGTGCTAATGTACAAAATACTTACAATTGGTTCAACAACCAGGAATACCGTGACAAAATATACTGTCTATAGAGGTGTTTATTTTGAGAATTTCGCATAGCGATATAGCAGTAAGAGATTCTACGAGTGCTTTAAATTTACCTGTAGGAGTGCACATACGAAAATGGAGTGGAAGAGAAATCCAAAGATGTGCATACCTAATTAAAAAGAAGTTTTGTCGAACTTTATTGCGAGTAAGGTGTATGTAATAGCCTCATTCGGTTACGTCGCACATAACGATTACAATCTTGGAAGCGCATTGTGGACCTAATCTTAGTTTGGTGCCCTGTGATGATTCGGAAGAAAAGAAAAAGATTAAGGCGAATTCTACATAACCATAGCGGGTCAATGTCTAGTAGACTGCATCGTACTTTACCAGATGAAGGATTAGAGTAGCCTAACATGATTTTGCTAATTCTACGATGAAGGCTTTCTAAGAGTATACAGTCATGCCTAGCAATGTGATAGTAGGCTATATTACAGTAGTCAAGAAGCGGTAATACTTTCATTTTATATAGACTCAGTGTACTTTCACGGAGGAGGAATGTTTGATTGATCAAACCAAAATTCTGTCTAGCTCTTGCTATGAGAAATCTTACTTGTTCGTTGAAATTAAGAGATGAAGAATACCTAAATCCTAAGTCTTTGATTTCGTTAGAAGGTGCGAGTGGTGTATTGTTGAGAATGATACTAGCAGGGAGTATTGAGCAGCGTATACCCATGAATTGCGTCTTCAGAGCTGAGAATTCTAACTTCCATTGTGAGCCCCAACTTGAAGGGGTTGAAAGATCATCCTTGAGGGAGTCTATAGCCTGTGATATCTCAATGGCTGGAAAAGCTAAGACAAGTTTAATATCATGCGCAAAGATAAAGAGCTTTGAGTTTTTTTACAAAATCTTGCAATCATTAATATATATAAGGAAAAGGAGAGGACCTAGTACGCTACCCTGAATGACTCCACTTGGTATAGGTTGTGTTTCAGAGGATATGCCATTAACGGAAACGGAGAAGGTACGATCAGAAAGATATGAACAGAACCAATTAAATAGGGGTCCGAAAATACCAAGTGATGATAATTTTAGAAGAAAAAGAGAATGAGGAACCTTATCAAATGCCTTGGTATTGTCTAAGAAAACTGTTAATACAGCTAATCCATGATCTATGGATGTGGTTATATAGTCCAAATATTCCAACTGACAGGTAATGCAGGACTTCTGATTTAAAAAGCCATGTTGGAATGGAGAGAAAGCGTTTGGGCCCAAATAAGCTATTAATGCGTTCTTGATCAACTTTTCGAATAGCCTAGAGAGAAAAGGTGTGTGATTTATTGGGCGATAATTAGTGATGATGTGCGAATTCCCTGTTTTAAACCGAGGTATAATGACAGAATGTTTCCATTCGAGGGAGAATATACCAGATTTAACAGAAAGATTAAACAGGTAAATAAAATTGAAGGTATACCATCCGTATTTAATTGCAAGATTGCTGGAACAAAGCCTACAGTATCAGGCTTGTAAGAAGCGTTGCTTCGCCGACACATTGCGCTAACTTCTTGTAAACTAAAGGAGATGGAATTAATACACTTGGAATTAATATTTTGATTTGGGATACAGGGTATACGCTGGTATTTTGAACTGGGGGTATAGGGTATATGGTGGTATTGAATTATTGGCTAAAATAGTTTGAAAATAGCATACTTATTTCTGAAGAATCTTCAATGGTTCAATGGCTCAATGTTTTATTGTGGTGTAAAAGCATAGCTTAAAAATAACCACAGGTTGATATGTACAATGTGGTGGAAATAAAATTGTGAGTGTCATCTGTTCGGGGACGGGGAGGCCTAATAGCGGGCCACACTCGCTTTGGAATTGCGCCTTCCTTATATTGCGAGGCGGTAGCAGGAGAATACGGAGGCATCGGGGTGGCGTTACACCTGGAACCAAGTAAAACTGACAGGTGGTTAGGAAGGGAATGAACGGAGTAGTAAGGCAAGGAGTACTGTAAAGTACAATAGAGTACTTTTAGGGACGATATCCAAATGGCTCGTAATTGCTTTCTATACTCGATTCAAACCCTGTTAGAGATACGCGCAGAATTGTCCAATCAATGCAAAACCAATTTATTTGCAAACAATTGCTCTATAAAAATGCGGTACTATAACAAATATACAATAATATACAAAATACCTCAACACTGAAGATCCGGGAATAATTTCAATAACAATTAAGAGCGTCTATCAGCGGAAAATATGGCGCAAGTCCAATCAAGTAAATTGCGAACCAGCAAAAATGGCGGGAAAGATCAAAACAAAATAAGAAGAGGAAGTACGAAGTAAGGAATCTTTCAGGAAAGTAAATGTTAGCAACAAAAAATAAATGTGTACAATTCGATAGAAGCACAAAAAATTGGAATCCAGGCAGGCCAAAATTTACCAAACTTAAATGTGAAAATCACATTTACACTGCCCCCCGGAAGCCACTTAGCTTCAAAACATATTTATAAAGCATATCTCCATAGTTCGCTATACTCCGAATAAGTAGACAAACGTTCCTATCTACCGTACATTTTTGCCAATTCTAAAATGCTACAATGAGACTATGTACAAAATTGTTAACTACTCATTAGTAGTTGAAATTCACAAAAATGGATGACCACAATGTAATTTTTTACCAGCGAGAAAGTAGAAACAGCATGTCAATCATCAAGGCATGGGCATAACCACACAAGAGTTATACCTCATAAGCAATTGTTATGTGCTGCTGGCTTAGTTTCCGGAGACAATAAGCCCAAACCATCTATAAGCAATTTGCATGTCAATAGCACATGTGTCCTCTTGCGCCCTGCAAGAGAACGACCCGGAATTCTCAAAAATCACTTCCGAAGCTTCACTGCAGTTTGCTCTCTTACCAGTGCCAGGCAGTCGAATGCGTATCCATTGTGATACATCGACAGGCAATCCACGTCCCTTTGTACCCAAGGATTACAGACGACGGATTTTTGTGCACCTGCACGGAATATCCCACCCGAGCAAACGCGCAACCACGAAACTCATCACAGACCGATATGTTTGGCATGGCATGCGAAACGACATCCGTTGTTGGGCACATCAGTGCCTTGCCTGCCAACGTATTAAGGTACATCGCCACACCCGCTCTATCCCTGGAAAATTCCCACTTCCAGATGGACGCTTTCGGCATGTGCATATTGATCTTGTTGGACCATTACCCTCATCCCGTGGGTGCACTCATCTTTTGACGTGCATCGATAGATTCACACGCTGGCTTCAAGCGTGCCCACTAGTGGATACATCTGCGGAAACCGTAGCTCGCACCTTCGTCTCTGGTTGGATCGCGAATTACGGTGTCCCGTCCCAGATCACAACAGACCGCGGAGCCCAGTATGTATGTATGAAAGCACAAGCCTGACCCAGGCAAAGTGCCGCACAGTCAGAGACTGTACGTATGTGTGTGGGGGGAGGAGAAGAGAGAGAGAGAGAGAGAGAGAGAGAGAGATAGAGAGAGAGGAGAGAGATGGAGAGAGAGAGAGATAGAGATATTATATTATATATCTATATATATCTATATATATATATACATACGTAAATATTATATACTATAATCTATATCTATATATATAATATATATATATTTATTACATATATATTAGAATATATTCTATATATGTATGTAATATATCTATATAGATATATATATATATTATATATATAATATTAATATATATATATACTGAAATCTCAGTACTATGGCACTCGTTGGGACCGAGCAAAAGTGGCATAGTAGCGAGAGTGGCATAGTAACGAGGTTTTGTAAAAACGGCTTTAGTTTCTCAAGTCCATCATTTATTTGCTCAATTGATCAGTCCAAATCTCTCAGAAATCATCGGCTGACGCAACTTCTTTTGTCGGATATCGTTCATCTCGTTGTCTAGCCGATCACATGCTTGCATCAGTCTCGTCCAGGTTGAAGACATCACCTGAAGAGTACTGCCTGAGTAAGGGCCGGAGAACCTGCTGCTGCCAATCAATAAGGGATTGGGACTCCACCGCTCCAGCTTCGCCCTGCACTGTCTTGAACGTGACGCCATTGCGCTTCTTGAAGCTGTCTAACCAACCGTCGTTTGCCATAAAGTCTGGGATGTGCATCAGCTCGGCCAGTTTTATCGCCTTCTCCTTGATCAGATCGCCGCTGACAGGCAGATTCAGTCCTCTTGCTTGCTTCAGCCACATCAGCACTCCCTCCTCAAACTTCGGGTCGTGAGGCTGCGTCAGCTTCATGCGCTTCGATGGAACTCCCTCTTTGATTGCAGCTTCAATTGCATCCTTCTTGCTGAGAATGCCCTTCACGGTGGTTCTCTTAATTTCGACGCTCCATTTCTTGCTAATCTCCCTCGCCAACTTGGACTGATTCGGCTCCTTCTTCGCAGCATCGATTATCTCGAACTTCTCCTTCAGCGTAAAGTCGGTTCGCTTGCGTTTCTGACTTGTCCTCTGAATTGAAGTGCCCATGCTTCATTTTCGCGGATGATGTGAAATTCATCGGATCAACGGATGAAGATACCTTGATGCACGACCTTGAGCAGGTCATAAACTGGTCATACCAGTGGGATCTCCCACTGAACCTAAATAAGAGCCAACTCTTGTCAACACTGGTTGATAAGATTTCGATCCAGGTGGCGGGGAATTGCCTCAGTGTTAACGCCACACAGTGTGTTAAGGATTTGGGTGTACTGGTTAGGGCTGACTTCAAATGGGAGGACCAATGTGCCGCTGCGGCTCAGCGTGCACGCAAGGTACATTTTCGGCATAAATCAGTGCTATCGAGCAGAAGACCCGATGTATTCCTGCCACTGTACAAGGCATTAGTTCGGCCGCATCTTGAATACTGTGTTCAGGCGTGGTGTCCTCACTACAAAAAGGACATCCTTCGACTTGAAAGCGTACAGCGCCTCGCAACTCGCATGATTGAAGGTCAGCGAGGGAAACTGTACGCTGTCTCTCGATCTTTTCTTCCTTAGGCACCGTCAAGAAAGAGGTGACTAAATAGAAACCTTTAAGATCTTGAAGGGTTTGAGCGGCGTGCAAATAAACGACTTTTTTACCTTAAGCCCCGAGCTGGGCACCCGGGGCCACTCACTTAAAATTGCTAAGAAACGATGTCGGCTAGACTCCAGGAAACACTTTTTCAGCCTTAGGGTTGTTAACCTCTGGAACATTCTTCCAGAAGAACTCATATCCTGCAGTACCGTGTCTAGTTTTAAGCAGGGGTTGGACCGCAACTGGGGAAAGTTGTTTCCTGAATACTCTCCTTATTTGCTTTACAAGCTTAGGTTTTTCATGTTTTAGCGTTATCCCGTGAATAAAGTGAGGGCTAGAGTTCTCTGTTTTTTTTATTTTTATTATACACAATGCTACTTCAGCTGACCTCTCACCGTGCTGGTGAAAAGAAACTGCTTTTTCTTTTTCCAGCATCGGCTATAACGCGGTGCTTCCTAAGTTCAACCCGGATAATCTCTTGACTTCGCGATCGGCGAAGATTTCAAATATACAAAAAGAATATACGTTTTGGCAGTAGTGGGTGCTTCTCTGCAGCTTTTCACCGAAAGAAATTCTGGACGCTCGATTGGCTTGTTAGCCACATACTGTCCTGTGCAAACTGAACTGAACTGAGCTGACATTATGGGCTGAATAGTTAAATAAATAAATAAATGAATATTTTATTCTTGGAATTCCAAGGCATGCTAAGCATGATCGATAATTATCAAAATTGTTTGTATACATAAAGCATAAAAATGGACAATAATTATTAACATTTTCAAGGTCATACGTGCTGCTAATTTTTCGTTCGTTAAAATGGTCCAGGTAAATGATAATCAATCAGTTTTACAGAAATTCAATATATGAGCAGTTGTTGTATGAAAAGAAAATCGGGTAAGGGGAAAAATGATACGAAGAATATTGAAGAACGATGGACCGGAACATCGAAGATGCGAGGAATCTCGAAGAGAGAGAATCTTCAAAAATGTTTAGTTGGAACACATTATCATTGTCGAATATATGTTCTAAATGGAGAGTGTCTTTTCGTGGGTATTCGTAGAAGATTTGGCGTCCCAGTGTTGACTCGTTTGTGAACCGGAATTCTTCATATGGTTGTAAAGAGGTGGTCTGGAAAATAGATACTAAGGGACGGAGTAACTGTTCACTGTGAAAGTTGAAAAACTGATATCACTGTTAATATCCAGCAATGCCATGATTGTATAGTTCATCTAATGAGACATCTAGGTTGAGAAGTTTCATTAATTTTTTAACTGTGAGAAATGAATTCAGATGTGATTTAAAATCACATAGTGAGGTACAAAGTCTTATGTTTTTCGGAAGAATATTCCAGAGTTTAGCGTATTTATTTAGGTAGAAGTTACATCTTACTTTCGTACAGGATCTAGGTAATTCCACTAGATTATCTTGATTTCTTAAGTTATATCTAGAACCTTGTCGGAAGCGAATAGACGAATTTTTATCTATATTATCAGAAGATATTATTCTAAAGAACAGTATTAGGTTGTGTCTAATTATACGGAACCATAGTGGTTCTAGCTTGAAGAAATAAAAAAATAAAATAAAATAAAAAATAAAAATAACGATGTCACTGTTGTGAGTATCTGTTTGTGTGCGCGATTTCGTGGGTCTATCTATCGATACTTAAAGCAAGATTAGGAAAGAGGCTCGTCGTTGTGCGTGAGGTGATTGGCTTGTTGTAGCTGACGTCAGGGAGAAACATCGCGTGTTTGACCTTGAAACCGGTTGACTATATGCGTAAAATGCGCAAAAATGCACCTTTAAATAGTCACAGAATAGTGGCATAGTAACGAGAGTAGGGAGTGGCATAGTAAATTTATTTTGTATTGAATTTTGTCGGGACCGAGCAAAAGTGGCATAGTAGCGAGAGTGGCATAGTAACGAGGTGGCATAGTACCGAGATTTGAGTGTATATATATGTGTACATACGTACAAAAATGCTGGATTGTTACGGCCAACCAGAACTCACCGGCGCATGTTCACCACATCATATCCGGTAAGATTTTTCTGAAATTGCGTCTTCACGTAGTACCGTATGTTGAATGAGGAGTCCCCGCATTCCAGCAGCGGTCGAATCACCTCCAATTCCGATGGCGTTAGACGTCGGTTGCGAAAGAAAAACGACCCAGCTTCCCCGGTTTGTAATTCATGGTTATGAACCATGTTACTTTTGGTGACGCGGAAACCAGAGCCCATACGCCCCAAGTTGAAATGGGCCTCGCATTTTGTTGCAAACGAATCTCTACGGCGAAGGCCAAGATTTGGTTTCTGGTGGTATCCTTTTCGTTGACATATATATTTAATAAATGTCAACTCGCCCGATTGGTTCCTCTTTGATGTACGGATGGCATAGTGGGTACCAGAAACTCGAGCGAAATCGGTCAGCAGGTGGTTCAATTCCACGAGACTTCCAATCGCGCGGTTGCCAATGGTTCCCTGAAAAATCTGAGTAATATCGTTAGAGCTCATAATTAAAAGTGACGGCGGACCCCTTGCAGAGCTATTTATTGGAGCTAAAGCAACCAATCAGAATTCAACTAATCCAAATAATCTGTATGAAGGCTGACAGGCGTTGTGGCTGAAGCAATTCAACCAATCCAAAAGTTTTGCAGGTTGTAGGCATAATGATTGCCATATATATATAATATATATATATATATATATATATATATATATATATATATATATATATATATACACAATCATTTAAAAATGAAAAAGTGCCACCCGGCAATGCACGAGAAAAAGAAAGAAAAAAAGGTACAATATGAGGGGGATTTTTTGTCCATTGTTCCACATGTCGATTTTTTGATTTTTTTTTACAAATTTGAGGGGGGAACACAAAATAGAATGCACTCTCTCCACTGTTGCCGGTTCTCAGCCATCGTCGACAGCGTGTCAAGCCACAGACACTCACTATCCCTTGGACCCCACCCAGGAAGCCGCGTTCGTCCGACCCGAGCTAAACCCGACGTCAAGCGTTTTAAGGCCTTCTTCCAGGTCAGCGGTTGTCCACCTGAACACCGCCGCCAGCCTGGGCCAACCGACACACGCAGCGCGCGGAAGGGTAGGCGCTCAGGCTTCATTCTCCAGACATGCCCTAGCCAGCGGAGACGGGAACGGTCGATTAGGTCTCGTAGCATCAGGCTGTCCCCACCTAGAACACGGTGCCTCACTTCAACGTTGCTAGTGCGGTGTTGCCACCACACTCGTGCAAGCCTCCGTAAACATCGATGTTCAAACACCTCCAAGCGCCGGAGCTCCTCTGCGCGTACTGCCCAGCTCTCGCACCCGTAAAGCAAGACCGACCTGACTGAGGCCAGGTAAACTCTCCCCTTGAGTCTCAAACTCACGTCAGACCGCTTCCAGAGATGACCTAGACTAGTGAACGCGAAGCGAGCTCTCGCAATGCGAGAGCCGATCTCACTTTCCAGCCCTCCTCCCGCCGTGATGCAGCTACCAAGATAGGTGAACTGTTCCACACAGTCCAGACTGAGGTCATCGACCATCAGAGTGGGCTGCAACCCCTCCCAATCTTGAAGAAGAACCTTACACTTAGTTGGAGCTAAGTGCAATCCGTACCTAGACGCCTCCAATGCTAGCTGGTTCAGGGCATTCTGTAGGAACACCGGATCATCACCAAGCAAAGCAATGTCATCGGCATAATCAAGGTCAGTGACACGGTTACCTGGAAGTAGCTCGATCCCACCCTCAGTGAAGCTACGGAGAGCATTCTGGAGGACATCCTCGATCGCAAAGTTGAACAAGAATGGGGACAGCGGACAGCCCTGGCGCACGCCACTGGTTGTGGGGAACGCCGGCGATAGGCTGCCGTAGACCCTGACCCTCCCTGAAGAATGAGAATAGAGCTCCTTCAAGATGGCGACATACTTAGGAGGGATGCCACTCCTAAGCAAGCAGTTCCAAAGAGTAGTTCTGTCCACCGAGTCGAACGCGGCCCGGATGTCCAGAAAAGCTACGATGGTTGGTCGCCGGTACAGGTGTCTGTGCTCTAATAACTGTCGCAGGACAAAAAGCTGATCCACGCATCCTCGCCCCGGGCGGAATCCAGCCTGTTCCTCACGGCAACGTAACTCCCGAATGGGCGATAGCCGACGAAGGAGGATGGAAACCAGGAGTTTAGACGCGACAGGAGTCAGGGATATCCCACGATGATTGGAACACAGATTCCGTGCGCCCTTCTTAAAGATTGGGATAACCGTCGATTCACCCCATGACGCCGGGACCCGCTCCTCAGCCCATACTTTGGTAAACAAATCACGTAACTCCGCTGCCACAAGATCACCTCCCTCCTTAAACAAAATCGGGTGGAGGTCGTCAGGACCAGGTGACTTGTGGCGCTTCAGTGCTCGAATTACCTCTCTCACCTCCTGGAGATCAGGAGCGGCTAAGGAAACGGGCCAAGGCGTGCAAATCGGTGTCTCAGGCGGCGAGGTCGGAGGAGGTGGCTGGCTGAACTGAGCACTAAAGTGCTCAGCCCATCGTTCCAAGCGTCTACTAAGATTGGTGATCGGCGAGCCGTCGGTTTCGCAAATAGTCTCGCTCACTGTATTCAGTTTCGAACCAGTAGCTCTAATTAACTGAAACAATTTGCGAGTATTGCCCGATGCGGCTGCAACCTCCATCTCACAAGCACGTTGCGTCCACCAGAACTCGCGGTCATTCCTTAAGCTGGCCTTTAAGCGGGTATTGAATTCTCTCCGAGCACGGTTGTGTTCAGTGCCGGTGGGTAAAGTTCGACGGTGATCGATTAAAGCAAGTGACTGGGCCGAGATCCAAGAGCGTGGCAAAGCGCGGGTGGGTTGACAGCTTTCAGAAGTAGCGCAGGACAGTGCTGTCCGAACGAAGTTCCAGTGCTGCTCAACATCAGACGGGGGTGCTTCTGCGAGCTCCCTGGTCAATGCATGATGGAACTCGGTTCTGACAGCGGGGAGCATCAAAGAGGCGGTGTCTACATGAGTTCGTCTTGCGCGTGCCTTACCCCCAAATTGGAAGTTGACTGTCGCACAGACTAGCGCATGGTCTGAGTCCACACTGGTGGTCCAGTATGAACGACAATCCTTGATGCTACCACGCCACCTGTAGCTAATAGCAATGTGGTCAATTTGAGACCAGACGTGCTGTGATGGTGAGCGCCATGTGGCCATTCGACGCTGGGAACGCCGAAATGCCGTACTGGAGAGATAGAGGCGGTGATCAGAATGTGAGCAATCGTTCTCCGTTATCTGAACGCCCGCCATCCAGCCCATACTGACCTCCTAGGTGGCGCTCGTATTCAGACAGGCGACCAACGCGAGCGTTGAGATCTCCTGTCATGATTACGACATCTGTCCTGCGTGCCTTGCGAAACAAACTATGCAACTTCTCATAGAAGTTGTCCTTACTGAGATCCACACTACAGTCCGTTGGAGCGTAGGCAGAAATCACAAACAAATCCCTCCGCGTTTCGCACCGCCTGTTCACCCGACAGTGGCCACGAAATCGTGCACCGCACAGTCTGCTGTCAACGGGAATCCACTCTAAGAGTGATTGCTCAGCACGGGAACTGAGCGCGATACCGACGCCAGCCAATCCGGCAGAGGAAGCATCCGGGTCACTAGAGAGGCGCAGGTGGAATCTGCTGTCTGGTTCAGCTGGTGAGACCAACTGACAGACTTCGCTTGTGTCACGGAAACGGGTTTCCGATAAGCAGCAGATATCAATGCCTAACGTCTCAAGCGTTCGTGCAAGGCCGGCCTGTTGTCCCGGTTGTAGCAAGGTCCGAACGTTAAACGAAGCTAACCTAAATGAAACCCGCGGGCGTAGAAGAGTTGCAGCAATCGACGGCTGTCTAGACGGCATGAGTCGTACATCAGGTAGAGAGAGCGAATCGGGGATGGTAACATGTGGAGAAGAGGCAATAGAAGCAATAGAAGCAATAGAGGAGATAGAGGTAGGAATTTCTAGTGCTGTTATTGTCATTGTTTGGGTGTGGGCGTGATACTACCCGGTTGCCCAGGCCGAAGTAGAGGAGTTGATCTTGAGGACTCCCACCTCAAGCCTTTGGCCCGAAAGCCTAACCCGCAAGGCAGCGGAGCGAGATTAAGGATCGCACCTATCGGGGCCGGATACTGTAGGTACAGTTCACAAGCCATTCGCGAGGTAGAGACCAAGCAGGGACTCCCGACATCATCCCAACCAGTCGAGCCGGTGATCCTTGCGGATTCATACGCCTCTTCTGGTATACCATGTCCGCGAGGGACAAGGAGACTGTGTTTGTCTGGCTTCTCACCATTGACCAACCTGGTATGAGTAACTCTGAAGATGCCACGAAGACATCACCCAGTATAGCTCAATGGATCATCGAGGCACGCAAGCCGCTGCACCACGTCAAGGTCCAGTCTCGGCGCATCAGTTGCACGCCGGCGGCGTGATCTGCGTCCGGCAGCCAAGGTATGATGGTATGAAAGCGGCAGCCAAGAGCTGTATTTGCTCCTCCCCGGCTTGCAGACGACGCTTTACACAATGCCTCCAAAGTGAGCGGTCAAGAGCAAGTTCTTACCAGCTTGCGGGGTCAATGTCAAGAGCTTTCATATCTCTTCTGCAAACATCTTTGTACCGCAAGTGCGGTCTGCCCAATGTTCGACTTCCTAATTGCAACTCACTGTAGAGTAGATCTTTCGGAATACGACCATTTTCCATTCTATAGACATGACCAAGCCACCGCAGGCGGTGCTGACGTAATAGGGTGAACATGCTCTGTAGACCAGCTTTTGAAAGCACTTCAGTGTTAGTCACTCTGTCCATCCACGATATGTTCAAGATACGACGGATGCTTCGTTCTTGTCTTGCGTGGGTGGTCCAGGTTTCACTGCCGTATAGTAAAGCATTTAGTACGCACGAGCTGTATACCATCATCTTTGTCTTTACAGTCAGCTTGCGGTTGCCCCAAACACGAGAGTTCAATCTCCGTGTCTAGTGAGAGGTTATCCGCAATGGTGGTTATCCGCAATGGTTGAACCAAGATATGTGAAATGATGTACTGGTTCAAGCTGACAGTTTCCAACAGTGATGATTGGTGGCGATACAGTCCCTTGACCAAGGACTTTGGTCTTGCTCATGGTGATTGTTAGACCAAAGTCTTTGCATGCCGACGAAAAACAGTCCATTAGCGACTGTAGGTTCTCTTGGGAGTGAGCAATAATGGCTGCATCGTCGGCAAACAACAGGTCACGGATTATCACATCCAGTACTTTGGTTTGTGCTCTCAACCGGTTCAGGTTGAAAAGCTTACCATCACTTCGTACTTTGGTTTGTGCTCTCAACCGGTTCAGGTTGAAAAGCTTACCATCACTTCGCCTTCTGTTCTCGTCCTGAAAGCGTGCTTCAGAAGCAAAGCAAAGAAAATGCCGAACAGAGTGGGAGCAAGAACACACCCTTGTTTGACGCCTCGGCGAATTTCAAATGTTTCTGAACTGCAACCGTTAAAATGGACTGAGCCTTAAATGCCTGAGTGAAACGAAATAACGAGCCTGACAAGCCTTGGGGGGCAGCCTATCAAATCAAGCATTTTGAAAAGACCCTCCTTGTTGACGTAGTCGAATGCCTTCGTTAAATTGCTGGAACGGATTGTAAAGGATAAGATAGAACAGTATTTGCGCGAGACCCAACAATGCTCGAATGCCCAACACGGCTTCACGAAAGGCCGCTCATGTATCTCCAATCTACTGACCGCCCGAGAACATTGGTGCAGAAGCCTTGACGCTGGTTTGCCAGTTGATGTTGTCTTCATCGACTTCAGTAAAGCATTCGACCGTGTTCCACATCAGAGGCTTATTTGGAAACTAAGAATGTCTGGTATAGAGGCTTCGTTGCTTGCTTGGATTGAGGATTTTCTTATCGGAAGGCGAAGCCTAGTTGAAGTCAATGGGGCCAGATCTGCATCCTTTATCCCAACTTCTGGTGTACCACAAGGATTCGTTCTGGGGCCAACCTTGTTCAAACTCTATGTGAGTGACCTTCCCGGTATTCTGAACAGTGGTTGTCTCTTATTTGCAGATGATCTGAAGGTGTGGGCTTCTGTCACGACTGCCGCTGACGCTTCCCACTTGCAAGATGATTTGAATGCACTTCGGAGTTGGACTGACAGATGGATGCTCCCGATTAATGAAAAGAAGTGTGCTATCATGCACATATATAACATTTTTTTGATTTAAGTTTTCAACATTACATTACTGACAATGGTTCTCCGTGGCTCAAAAACTGTTCGTCGTAACTCTTCAACTACATCAAATCAACCAATAACTCGTAAGAAATCTCAAGAATCCAAAAGCTCACCGGGACTTGCCGTTTGCGGTGAAACCGGATGTTCAACTTCGGTTTTAGAAGGAATAGAATGCAGCATTTGTTGTTCCTGGTTTCATTCTGGTTGCTCAGGTTTGACGCCTGCTGATTTCATTGCCCACCAAAAAAAATTCAACTATGCTCTGGTTTTGCAAAGCCTGTACAGACAACCCCATTGTCCGTTTTCTGCATAAACTGTTAGCTCAACAATCGAAAAAAATAGCATCCCTTGAAAAGCGACTGAGCCAAGTAGAGGGAATAAATGTTTCTTCAAATTCTCAACCGTTGCAGATTAAAAAAATCGCACCTCATCCCGTTCCCACATTCGCGTCGTTAGTCGCGGGAAACACCAGCAACCGAAAAGCGACTGAGCCAAGTAGAGGGAATAAATGTTTCTTCAAATTCTCAACCGTTGCAGATTGAAAAAATCGCACCTCATCCCGTTCCCACATTCGCGTCGTTAGTCGCGGGAAACACACCAGCAACCGAAAGTGATGTTATTCTTTCTACAGAGGAATTCACTAAAGTGATGTCATCAACTAGGAAGCCAGTTGCTTCTAAGAATTTCCCTTGTCAGTCTGATTCATTGACACTAATATGCTCTAATGTGCCGGAAACAACGTCTCCCTGCTTTAAAACTCGTCAGCAAGCTGACACACAGCAATGGCGTGCACTATGCGATACCCTTCACGCGTCGGCTGATCCAGTGAGTTTAGTACGTTTGTCACGTCATCCAAACTCACCTCATTTTGGCGAACCGAGACTGCTACGAGTAACGCTAAAGTCAATGGAGGATATCGAAAATGTCTTGCTTGCCACTCACACCTTGAACCGGGGGTCATCTGCAATTTGTATACATCCGGACATTCCCTGTATTGAACGTCGACTGAAAAAGCAGCCATCGTATAATTGGAAAGAAGCCAGTGACAAAAAAAGTATCTTTCTCTATGGCGTTCCGGAACTCGTAGATGACGATGCCGCTAAATCTGCGACCCACGACTGTGATCAGTGGCGTTTTATTCAGTCGCAAAGCAGAATTTCCGGTACTCTTACTACTGCCGTCAAACGCTTACCGAATTCGCTCAGTTACAAGGGCCAGGGTCCAATGATATTGAAAATTACTTTTCATTGTGAAGATATGGTTCACACTGCTCTACAGGCGTGGTACCAATTTAAACACCTAGCCCCCGCTGAAATTCGCTTGCGAGCTGCTGCTGACAAGCCAAAACCCAAGCATCCTATAATCACAGCGGTACCCCCCTCCCCTGACGTATCTGCACCATTCTCAAAAAACCTCCAACAGCCGACTACTTCAGAGTCGGCACAATAATTCCCCACGATGCGGATCCCTGTCTTTCAAGAGAAAGTCTGAATTGTTTATACACAAACGCTCAAGGTTTCATCAGCAAACTCCCAGAATTGCGTACTCGGCATGCTTCTCACCCCTTTGATCTCATTGCTATTACGGAGACTTGGTTGTCGGATTCTGTAACAGACGCGGAAATTTCACTCACTGGCATGTCAGTCATTCGTAACGATCGTCCACCCAAAGGCGGCGGGGTTCTCTTATATTTTGCATCCTCATTTATTTGTGAACCTCTATCTCCTCACTACTTACCTCTTGTAGACTCACTTTGGTGTCGTATTCATCTCAAAAAGCAGGATTATGTTCTCCTGGGTGTCGTTTACCGCCCTCCGCAAAACGATCCTGATGCTGATAGAAAACTTATTGAGTCCATTCGACATGCTTTATCTTTAAAATACAGTCATGTATTACTGATGGGAGACTTTAATTCGCCTAGTTTATCAACAATACATGCAAGTGATTTCTTTGCAACGGAACTTGATGGACTTATATCAACCCACCCGCTATATAACCATGTGCGCGAACCTACAAGATTCCGTGGAGGAGATGTACCTTCTCTTCTGGATTTGCTGCTAACCAATGAAGAGCTGATGATTGAAGAA
Source organism: Atriophallophorus winterbourni (assembly GCA_013407085.1). Taxonomy (NCBI): domain Eukaryota; kingdom Metazoa; phylum Platyhelminthes; class Trematoda; order Plagiorchiida; family Microphallidae; genus Atriophallophorus; species Atriophallophorus winterbourni. The sequence continues at coordinate 3,829 of JACCGJ010009425.1, read as the reverse complement.
ACACACATTGAACCACCGCTTGGAAAAAGTGATCATGTAGTCCTAACGTTCTGTTACACTTGTTATGCGAGCTATTCAGTTCAAACGTCTGCTAAAATCAAGACTGTAACAAATTATAATACTTTTCGACACATCATGTCAGCTAACACTTTTGATTTTTTGCTTAATGACACTCCTACAGCGACTTGGACGGAATTTGTAACAAGATGGCACTTTCTTCTGAGCCATTCTTCTGTGGCTAAGACAATTCCCTTAAAATCGAAACCTCACAATTCTTTCGTACGCAGTAGAACACGCAAATGGATGTGTTATAGAAACGCTGCATGGAATCGCTTCAAAGTGAGTCAATTGCTATCCAATTGGGAGTGCTACCGGCATTTTCGTAATTATTGTACTACACTGGTACGCCAAGACAAGCTGCACCACCAGACTTTCCTTGCAAACCGGTTTGCGGGTAACCCAAAGTCACTATATAAGTTTGTCAACGAGCAGCAACAGGTTCGCTCTGGTATCCCGCCACTACAAACTGATGAAGGTCCGACCACAAGTATGAAGGAGGCCGCAAATGCATTGAGAGCGCATTTCATGCCAATCTTCCGCAATTCGGCAAAAGAGTTACCGCTATTTTTGCAGCCTGATCTTCCCTTCCATATTTCATCGGTTACATTTACTGCTACCCGAGTAAGAAAGCAGATATTGCTGCTTCGTGCAAATTCTTCTGCAGGAATCGATCAAATCACGCCAAAGGCGGTACAAGCAGTCGCTGATGCCATTTCTGAACCTTTTGCGTTGTATTTTCAGCGCTTATTAGACACGGTTGCAGTTGTAGTGAAAAATGCTTCCACTCGTATTTTGGTTTTTATATACATACAATTTTTGGCCTTGTATGATTAGTCATATTTTTTTGGGGCCATGCACACTTCTCTCGTATAACTGCACGCCTAGGCGTCAAGACAGGTGGACTACCAGGACTAGTTGAAGGCAACGATTTCTAGACAACAAAAAAACTACTTTACCGTCTTATAAACGATAAACGAAAGGTGAAAACGGGTATCCCGCCTCTGAAAATTGAAGGTGGTTCTACGTCGACTGCTTTAGAAGCCGCGAACACACTAAAAGATCACTACATGCCGGTTTTCCAGAATTGTTCACCATCCTCATTAAATATAATCACAACACCACCTAGACTCTCCACCGTCATATTCTCCGCTGAGAGCATACACAAAAAGATTATGCAGCTCCGGGACAACTCATCTCCGGGAATAGACCGGATTACGCCGAAAGCATTGCGTGCGGTCGCCGCACATATTTGTGAGCCACTTGCTGTCTACTTTCAGCGCTTGTTTGATACCTCGCGTGTTCCCGAATTTTGGATACAAGGTATTATTACCCCAATCTATAAAGGAGGAAACCGCAGCGACCCCGCGAATTACCGACCAGTCACCTTGCTCCCCGTGCTTTCTAAAGTCATGGAATCGATCGTGTCCGACGAGTTGATGACTTTTATGGAGAACGAAAACGCTGTCGCTGTCGAACAACATGGGTTTCGTCGCGGACACTCCTGTACGACAAACTTGCTTTTGGCCCGGGACAGCCGGACCGAAGCTGTCGACGCAGGCTACGGTGTTGATGCAATTTACCTGGATTTCTCCAAAGCTTTTGATAGCGTTAACCACGCTATTTTACTACAAAAGCTAGCTCTTCTTGGAATCGGTAACCCACTTTTGTCTTGGATAGCCGAATTTCTCCGCGCCAGAACACTCCACGTTCGCGTCAGACAATCACTTTCTGATTGTTTTTCAATAAAATGTGGTTTACCCCAAGGTTCTGTACTTGGCCCGCGCTTGTTCTTGATGTTCATCAACGACATTGGTGCATGTGTGAACTCACCGTTTTTAATGTTCGCAGATGACCTCAAACTCTGGCGATTCCTCTCTTCCCCAAATGACTGTGACGAATTGCAGATGGACCTCAACTCACTTAATAGTTGGGCAATTATGAACCAGCTACCTTTCAATCCACGAAAATGCCGATCTCTCCGCATTCGCCACCCCGGTGAACCTAGGTATCAACTAGGGGGCACCGAAATTTCGGTAAGTATGCAAGAGAAGGACCTCGGTATACTGGTTCAAAGTGACCTCGGGTGCTCTGCTCAATGTTCATACGCTTCCTTAGTCGCGAATCGAAACGTAGGCCTTCTAAAACGAGTCTTTGGTTCTTTCGACCGCAGCCTTTCCCCCTCACTTCTTCACGCGTACGTCAGACCTCACCTAGAATACGCCGTGTCCGTCTGGTCCCCGTGGTTAAAGCGCGATATTGACGTCCTGGAACAAGCTCAACGGAGATTCACCAAAATAGTCAAAGGGCTTAGTTCGATGAACTATGAAGATCGCCTGAAGGTACTTAATTTGTTCCCCATGAGTTACCGCCGCATCCGAGGGGATCTGATTTTGGTTTTCCTGATTCTGAAGAATGCCAAACACCCGTGCTTCAGACTGCTTTCGATGGCCCCTAGTTCCGGAACCCGGGGACATGTCTTAAAGCTTGCCCATCTACCAAGTCGGTTAAACTGCCGAAAGTTCTTTTTCACAGTTCGCACTCCTTCTGCCTGGAATGATCTACCATCTTTTATTGTAACCTCCCCTTCCCTTGCTATTTTTAAAGAACGCCTTGACTCTTACCTATATCATTCTCAGAAAATTCGAATTTAACTTCGCACATTTCTTTTTGTTCCCGATGCTGCACCCATTTTCTCTTTTCCAGACCTACATACGAATTGACGCCAATCCATCCTCCCCTGTATTGACTACCCTGTGTTTCCTCTGACCCCACCATTTACGGAACTTTGGTAAACAAAACCCAATTTCATGGACTCCACCCGACCCCCTGTGCTGACTATCCTGTGGTTCTATTTTAAGCTCATAGCTTTTTGTACCAAAATATACTATTGACTATTGACTATTAATATACTTTTTGGCGGTCAATACAATTTCGAACTCGGACTCTGACTTCTTCCGTGGTTGTGAAGTCTGTGTGCGTTACTCCGTGCCGGAATTGTGATTAACGGATTCTCGAACATTTGAGCGCTTTCTGCACCTTGGATTCCATTTCTTGGATTTTCCTGTGTGGATTACTTCGCTATCGTTGGACGTTACGGATCTTTATTTGGACATTTGCTCTCTTGGTCTTTCAGTGAGTTCTTTCCATTATTGCCATTTTTTGTGTAGTGCTAGACTTATATTTTCGGTCCACTACATAATTGGTGAGCCTCGACAAACTGCAATTTTTTTGCATTCACGATATCTTCGTATTTGTCAATTTTTGGCTTATTTTTTGGAAAACTCACTTAAAACCCCACCATGAGCGATTTTTCCATAAGTAAAGTTTCCACAATCCAGCAATCACAACATATTCCATGCACATTACCGGCTTTAAACGTTTCTTATCTCCCTCTTTGGTTCGGCCAAATCGAAGCTATTTTTCGTATATATGGCATCACCGATGAATCTATTATGTATTCTCATGTGGTGACCATGCTCCCTCTCGACGTAGCTGAACAAGTCAGTGATCTTATCTATGCTATGCCTGAGATCAAGCCATACGAAAAGCTCAAATCCGCTCTAATAGACCGAATTGGTTTTTCTGAGCAAGAGAAGCTCAACGTCCTCTTTTCCAAAATGGCTCTTGGTGATAAAAAGCCATCTCAGCTTCTTCGCCAGATGAAAGAGCTACTTGGAGACAAAAGGATTGAGGAGAGCATTTTAACACAGTTGTGGTTTAAAAACCTCCCAACTGACATTTGCCAAGGGCTTGCTGGTTTGATTACTTA
>JACCGJ010009424.1:0-121833 GCA_013407085.1 Atriophallophorus winterbourni | reverse complement strand
AAATTATATTTCTCGATCTCCGAACAGCCTGACTCTGCGGCCATTTGCTTGACGCCAAACGGGTGACATTGCAAACATTGTTATGTCATATCCTCAAAGGTTTTTAATGCTAATTAATGGTTATAACTGGACTGTCCTGTGTTTCAGTTACATCTGACTATCGCAGTCTATCCATTAAACGTAAAGCGGACCATGTACAGTCTCAGTAGAGAGCCTAGCTTGGCTTCAGGCGTGCGAATTCATACATAGAAGAAAACATCTAGAAAGTGGGGCGCATACAGGAATGAAGAGTGAATAGACAACTTACTTATCTGAAATTTTATCTGGATCCAGCCTGACCAACTGGCCTTTGTCCATGAGAAAAACGTACATATTGATGGCTGAAAGAAAAATCACCTCATTCAAAAAACCTTTAAGGGATAATGGTGTAAGTTAGGAGATTTTCCCTAGACTTTGATTGTGTTTTTAAAGAGAGCGTTTTGCGGTTAAGATGGGCAAAGTTATCGGATTACCAATCACAATTCAATGACGTTACCCTTTAAAAATTCCAGTAACTAAGCGGCAGAAACTAACGACTGAAGTGTGATTGATGTTAATTATCCACGAGAAGTTGTTTTCATTATAGTAAACACAGTATTAAATTATGAAGAAGTTTAGAATGTATGACTATATCTTAATTGTAGATGGGGGTGGCGAAACATATGAGCAACGGAATATGCAGCAGTGTGAGCAAAGCCGCATTGGGATGAATTACCTCGAATGAAATTTTTTTGCGGATTTCACTGCCATACATTATGACAATATTTCCTTACTACTCCACCAGACAACATACAAGATCTGACAAACACCCGAAGGAGATGTTTAGAGAAACACGGCAAACGAAAACAGTATTGAGACATATCCTGAAGCATAACAAGACGCCGCGATGGTATGGTATGAAAGCACAAGAATGATCCAGGCAAAGTACCGCAGTCAGAGACTGCACGTGGGCTAAGATACTGCCAGGTTGCCCAGGCCTAGACAGATATGTAGTATGTTTATTTATATACGTTATTGTACCCCACTAAACTCTTTCTTTGTTTTACAGCCTGTACTCTGGTTCCAAGTTCAATAAAGCCTACATTCAAGGCATTTGTCTTCTGACGATTCTCCTGATCGCTTGAGCTCATTACAATTTATCTAACTGGGAACCAGAGTACAGGCATGCACTGATACACGGCAGAGAACCGTATTGGGAGGATGATAATAAATTATAAATTATTGGATAGCGAGGACCACAGCGCAGAAGACGGGTCCAATTCACTTCCACCAAATGTCATTCAACTTTTCGTTTTTTCTTGCATCATTCCCCACCTTCTTTTCGCATCTCCTGTGATTTTTCCCGGCCTCTTGGAAAAGGATTTTACGATTATCAGAAGATGCATTAAGCTCATCTCAAGATTGAGTTGTGTTTCCATTGATGACATTCGAGACACTATTGTCAATCGTCATTTTCGTGAATGCAGCAGATTGATCGCGAACATTTCTACTGATAGTTTACATCCATTGAACAAAAGCCTTGTTTCTTGCAAATCTTTTTCCTCCACCCGAAGCCAGTACGTTATTCCCTATTCAAGAACGAATAAATTTAGAAATTCTTTTATCCCATACTTGGCCCGATACATGGTACAGCAATCAAAAGCTGTTACAGAGTTGAAAGAACGCTTGACAATTTTCTAATGATGACACGATGTCCCAGTTATTTTTCGAGTTAATTTTTCAAATTCCCCTAACATTTGTCTAGCCTATGGTAACCTGACACTTTTTTAGCCCAAGTATTACTTCATTGTGTGGCACCTCACATATTTTATTTTATTTGCATTATATAAATAACCTAATTTATTGATGCTATAAAGTTGGAAAAACGCTAACCTATTTTTAATTCACGCTGAGATGTCCTGTTTTTTAATTCTTTTTTTATTCCCGTCACATTTTTCTAGCCCGAGGTAACCTGACACTTCATTAGCCTATGTATTATTTCATTGTGCGCACGCTATATATTTTTATATTGGCATTATGTGGAGAAATTAATCTATTGCTGAAAATTCGTGAACACGAATAAAGTCATTCTTCTTCTTCTTCTATAACAAAAGGTGTTTATGCCACGCGGTGGTTCAACCATTACGAGTGCCATAGTAAAGATGTAGCATCTGAGAGTTCGTTTTCAATGGCTGTTGACAAATTGATACGATCAAACAATACTAAAGTAGACGAATCGGCCGGAAGATTATAACTTGTTGCATTTCCCAGATTTAAAGACTAGAAATCCGAGGATACACTGACATGTGTGCTGATAGTCAAGGTATGGGCATTTAAACGACAGAAACATTATTAGCACAGCAATATCAGAATCAGTATTAGTATCACAGGGAGATAGTCGACCAAGTCGAAACGAGGGACCAGATTCTTTCGGTGCTTGAAAACACCCGCCACTACCAGTATTGATTCGTTAGTTCAGTTGGCACAGTACGGGATGTGAACTGATTATCATTTTTTAACATTTTTGGTACAAAGAAATTAAGATGAAATAGGAATACATGTTAAGAAATTGCAACAACCAATTAGAAAGTATGAAAATTTATATTAATGAATCAAAGTTGGAAATTAGGTCTATATTCTGTAATATACAAGAGCTAAAAAAATGATTGTGATTTTTTTAAGTTTTTGAATACAGTTATCACCGTACTGCCGTTAAGCAGGATGAAAGAGAAGCGGCAAAATTAACGACAACAAATGGCGCCGCCAAAGGAAATCAGCTGTTTTTCAAGGTTAATTTCTATAATTACTGAGATAAACATAATTTCAAGGTCACTTTTATTAGTTTGCAGGTCATAGATTTACTCAAAGATGATATGCGGCTAAAAAGTACATGCTTTACAAGACCTATAAAAAGTTAATGGGGTCAAACGGCAGAAATATCAAAAATTATTTATAAAGATTATTGTCAAACGTGAAAACTTACTAGTCCATATGGACATCGAGTGGTATTTTAAAAGTGTCAATGGCTTCATATTGTAACACGTGAGTTGGTAAACTAATCCACAATTGTACATTGCTGAGGATTAATACGTATTTTCTTCCGTTTAATCTGCCATTCATTTTATTATTGCCTAGATTTTTTCCCACGCACATGTGTGTTTTGGGAAAGTATTAACAGATGGCTGTATAGTGTGTAACAACTTGTAATTTCACTTTCCTTTCAATTGTACTTCCATTTCCATCAATGTTTGTTTTAATCAACCATTATTCCAGAATATACTTTTTTCGCGTGCGTTCCTCTTCTGCTTGATTTTCGTGGTGCTGCGTTATTGCGTTTTTGCGAATCACGACGGTTAACAGCAAAATTGACTTTCGCCACATTTTTCAGCTTCGCCAATTCTAATTGCTGATCAACGCGATACACCGGAGTTTGGAGCTTGAATATTTTTTTGTGTGGATATTTGCATTGGACATTGAATTTTCACTTATTGTGAGTTCGTTCCTTGTCTATTTTTGCTATAACATTTTCCTGTTATATTTTTGCATTTATCCACTACATAATTGGTGAGCCCGACCACTACATAATTTGTCAGCCCGTATTCCATTTTTCGTTCAGAACTCCCGTTATTTTTTCAATTTTGCTATAATGTCGTCTGAACCTAACGAATCGCAATTGAACGTTATCGCAGGCAACACTCCATCATTTGACCCAGCTAACCCACACATTTAATTCATTCAGCTCGAAGGAATGTTCCGTTTTAGACGCACTACTAAACAAGAAACCATGTTTTCCTTCGTGCAATCTCAGCTGCCGTGGTATATAGCGAAAGAAGTTTTAGACGTTCTGGACCCGATGCCAGTAAATTCGCCCTACGACACCCTCAAAGCCGCTGTTCTTAAACGCACTATGGCTTCTGACGAGGCGAGGTCAAAACAATTGCTCGCCGGGGTAGAGCTCGGGGATAGAACTCCTTCACAACTTCTACGACACATGCGTTCTCTCGTGGGTAACTCAAATTTGAATGATTCCGTATTACAACAACTTTGGCTGAACTGCCTGTCACACAGCACCACCGCCATCCTTGCCGTGTCGGTCGACAAAGTCTGCCTCGACACATTGGCCGAACTAGCAGGTAAAATTCACGGACACGTCGACATAACCAGCGTTAATCAAGTATCAGAAGGTGGTAACCTCTCAAATCTTGAAGCCACAGTAGCCATGCTGACTAAGGAGCTTGCATCCTTACAGCTCATCATCTGCAACATGGAACGCTCCAAAACGTCTAGATTTAGACCCTGGAGTCCATCTGGAAATAGAATCCGCCCTCGCCCACGCGATACCAACTGGGTTTTTCATTATCATCGTCGTTTCGGGACGCTGCGCGCAATTGTCATCCCGGGTGACATCCACCGTGTTGAAAAACCACGTAGCCAGTCAGTTATGGTGACAACCGCTTCTGGGAAACCCACTAGTCGCCTCCTGTATGTATATGATGCGTCGAATAAACTTAACTTTCTCGTGGACACTGATGCCGAAGTTAGCGTTATACTGTGACTTACGTCCATCAGGCATCACACTGCAAGCGGCTAACGAATCGAAAATTTTGACTTACGGTGAGAAATTTTTAAAACTCTATCTCGGACTTAGGCGTGAATTCCCTTTCGTCTTCTTGATAGCCGATGTTCAGAAACCTATCATGGGTATTGACTTTCTGACGAAATACGGTCTCGTAGTCGATCTGCAGCATCGACGGCTACACGACAATACCACGCCACTAAACGTGTCCGGTCAACTATGTTCAATCACCTCACATGGTCTTCGAATTTTCGTCCCGAACAATGCCACTTACAGCGATGTCTTGCGCGATTTCTCGACCCTAACACGCCCAGCACAATACACGGAGCGAGCCACCCACGATGTTCATCATCACATCGTCACTAAAGGGCCTCGAAATGTTTCTAAAGCTCGCAGGCTACCGCCTAAAAAGCTGAAAGCAGAAAAACGCGAATTTGGCTCCACACTGAGACAGACTGGCAAAAGGGTACTTGACAATCGCACTACCGGCGAAGCTGAACCAGCACCTTACCGCTCAAGATCAAAGCAACACTTTCAGCTACGCAACGGTAATAAAGACAAAGCTAGCATCGATCGCTTCAAACCCGCTTTTGTTGAACGAAAGTCATCACAAGAAGCTACCACTTCGACCCCACCCACACAGCCTATGACGACCACTGATGTTACATCCAATCAACCCTCACCCATCCTGTCTACCCCTTCATTCCGTCAAACACGTACCGTCCGCAGAGTGAGGTTCTCCGCAAGACTGGTTGAATACATGCCAAAAACGGTGTATCGAGCGTTCATCCGTCAACTCACGCTCTAGGGGGAGTTCTGTAGCAACTTGTTATTTCACTTTCCTTTCAATTGTACTTCCATTTCCATCAATGTTTGTTTTAATCAACCATTATTCCAGAATATACTTTTTCCGCGCGCGTTCCTCTTCTGCTTGATTTTCGTGGTGCTGCGTTATTGTGTGTTCGCGAATCGCGACGGTTACCAGCAAAATTGACTTTCGCCACATTTTTCAGCTTCGCCGATTCTAATTGCTGATCAACGCGATACACCGGAGTTTGGAGCTGGAATATTTTTGTGTGTGGATATTTACATTGAATTTTCACTTATTGTGAGTTCGCTCCTTGTCTATTTTTACTATAACATTTTCGTGTTATATTTTTGCATTTATCCACTACAAGTGATTTAACGTTTTGCATCTTTCCCACTTTGTACCCAAACATTCGTTTTTGCATTGTTTGCCACATTCGAATAAATGCTCGTAAAATACGCTTTTTGAAGATCAATGTAACTTTGTTGTATTGTGTGTAGTGTAGACTTATTTATGGTCTATTACAGCTGCATTAATGATTTAGTTCATTGAGCACTGTTCAAATGAAGAGCAGTGCTCATCGTTGCTATCTGTATTGGATTTAATGCAATTCTATTATTGTGAGTCTAATTTCGGATGGATAAGTAGAAAGTCGAAGGAAGTTCTCTGTCGCTATCCTGTGTGGATTTTCCAATCGCAACCAAGAATCTATGTCCATATTGCATGTAATATATTACGGCGGATGTAGGTTAAAATCACTTTGCAGTTTATTTTAGCGTCATGCGAACCTCGGGCTTTTCTTAGGAGACCCACGTTACTTTCAAGTTTGCTGACAGCGAGTCCACATTGCATAGAGTTTCCTAAATCGATCTGAATAGTGATGCCTAAATATATTTAGAAGCAAGTGGGTATTATAACTGTTTGACCTATATAATATTCTTTGTTCAACTTGTTTTTAGCGATGATAATTTGGTTTGCGAAGCATTCCGTTTGATTTCGTAATCTAGGGACCTGGTATAAATCATATCAAGATCCAATTTCAAAATATTTATGTCGGCTGAGGGAAATTATCTCGCGGCAAATGTTTGCGCAATCTGTGAAAATAAACACAGGCGACTCTCTCTAACTGTCCCTAACTCGAGACTCAACTGCAGACGTCATTTATTTGCCGTGCGAGTTTGTTTTACTTGGAACAACTTGCCAGATTATGTTGTAAACTCACCAAATCAACAAAATTTCAAGAGAAACCTTGATGCCTTTTTGACCCTAAACCCGTGCATCGAAGAAAAAAATACATCTCAACACCATGCAACTACATTTGTTATCCCACCAATCGAAATTAATTTCTGTCCTTTGAATTTTTAATTGATTCTTGAACTGCTCAGTAAGCAACCTAATTCCATTTTTGCTTGTTATATTATTCATTGTTACCATATCATTCTGTGTTTTTTTGTAAAGCTATATGCTTTTTATACCAATAAAATTGAATTGAATTGTTTGAAATATAGTAGGTAAGACGTTAATATATATTATGAACAAGAGCGGTCCGAGGAATGATGATTGTGGGATAATACGGGAAACTTTAATGGATTGGGATAGCTCATTTTTCACTCGTACGTAAATCTTACGTGATATAAATATTCTTTAATCCAATGAGTTACCCATATACTCCGTATATAAAGAGTTTCTAAAAATACGTTCTTGATTGAAACGATCGAATCCTTCTGAAAAATCAATATTAATTACGTTCATTGAGTTGCCAGCATCCATTAGTTTAGACCAGACTTCTTTTGCTAACAATAAGTTTGTCAGGCAAGGTGGTTATTCGTGAATCCATGCTGGGCTTCAGATATTAGCTTATGAATTTGAAGATGTTTCCACAAAGGCATCCGTTATGATGCATTGTATTACTTTAGATATCACTCGTAGTAAATCCATCGGACGATAGTTTATCGGAATTTTTAATTTGCTGCTCTTATAGATCGGTCTAATCAGGGCAGTTTTTCAAGAAGCTCTGTTCGAACAATAACTTAAACACGTCAGACGTTGGCATTTCCTAATCCGAAGACAAATCATGCACAACATTCAAGGTGCATATTATCTATTACTGGTGTGAACATGTTTACTTCACGGTAATTAATTTTGTTGTAACACTGTTGGGGGAGTTCACATGGGAGGAATCGGCCAGGCTTCAAGTGTTAGCGTTAGAAACGTTCATGTGACGACCACTTAAAAAAATACTGATGCAAGTGTGGTAGAAAAAACGTTTTCACCAATCTTTATACTTCTACATCCGCGACGGCTCATTAAAAGGCTTTTGGACTAGCATTATTACTTCAATTTTAACGGACAATCAATGATGATACTCAGTTGTTTGTAAAACGTTTCCCATATTTTCTGAGCTGATGTGAGTTCAAATTAATCTCATCGATTGCCAGTAAAAGAACTCGAGAGAAGTCATAGTTCACAGTCGTATATGTCCGTTGACTATTGTCTAGGCCAGGGGTGGGCAAACTACGGCCCGCGGGCCACATCCGGCCCGTTAGGCTTTTTAATCTGGCCCGCCGACCTTGTCCAAACTTGTTACCCTTGTTGTATTTCACTCATTTTGCTATTTGCAATTGTTAATTATTCTGACCTTGAAAATATATACGTTTTGAATCCAACCGGCGCTGTTCGTTCTCTCACGCTGTGTCTGAGCCGATTGTGTGAGAACTTGTTTGCAACTGTCTGGACTGACTGCAGTGAATGTTTGGACTGTGAGAACCATTAACGCTCACGGATATAACTCCATTTTAGCGAGCTTGCTACTTTATTCTTTACCTGAACTGAACTTCCATCTTAACGGATTTAATCAAGCCAATTCCTGCATTACTGTTCGTACTCGGAATCTTCGACATCGTGGAGAATCAGTATCCTTCCCATCACAATTTCCTTGCTCAACTCACTTCAGCCTTCGGTGAGTTATTTTGAATTTTCTGTCTGTATATCTTTATACAACATTGTAGCTATTATTTTTGTAATCTCTGATAGATTTTTGTAAGCCCATACCGCTACACCCTTAATGGACGTGTGGACCGTTTTTTAAGCATGTGAGACGGCAGAGCCATGCCGGACGCCAGTTGTAAACAGACTTTGGAAGTGAGGTGACGCTTGTAAAATTGGTCTCCGTGCTTCAATTTTCTGCATGTAATAACTGATAAACCATGCAAGTTTAGACAATGATAATTTTCTACTTTATTTGTAGACATTTGAGCCCTTCTGTGAAAATGAGTGGACCAAAGAGAAGGAAGGTGGACAGCGAATGCCGAGTTTTTAATAAGGAGTGGACAACAAAATACTTCTTCACCGAAGTCCGGTCAACGGCTGTATGTCTGATATGCCAAGAAGCTGTTGCGGTTATCAAAGAGTACAATATCAGCCGTCACTTTGACACGAATCATGCAAATTATGCTAGCAAGCAGTCAACACAAGAACGGGCGGCTAATGCTCAAAGGTTGGCAGCTCATTTACACAGTCAACAGAACTTGTTTCAAAGACAAACAGCAATTCAAGAGTTAAGTACGAAGACAAGTTATTTGCTGACATTCAAATTAGCAAAGGCTGGCAAGCCTTTCTCCGAAGGCGAGTTTTTGAAAGAATGCATAGTAGAGACAGCTGGTCTCTTGTGTCCGGAGAGCAAAGGCAAGTTTGAAAAAATCAGTTTAGCACGCAGAACAGTGACTCGCCGCGTGGAACTGATTGACGCAGATATACTCAGATTGTTAAACAAAAAGGCAGAGTCCTTTAAGTTATATTCACTAGCACTGGATGAAATTAACGACATAAAAGACACTGCTCAGCTCCTAATTTTTATCCGAGGGATTAATGACAGTTTTGAGATAACAGAGGAGCTTTTGAGCATGGAATCACTGAAAGGGAAAACGACAGGAAAGGACTTATATGAACAGGTGTCTGCTGCCATCGAGAGAATGAAGCTACCATGGAGTAAACTTGCCAATGTCACTACGGATGGATCGCCAAATTTAACTGGAAAAAACGTCGGGCTGCTGAAAAGAATCCAGGATAAAGTGAAAGAAGAAAACCCTGACCAGAATGTTGTTTTTCTTCACTGCATCATTCATCAGGAGTCTCTGTGTAAGTCTGTATTGCAGCTTAATCACGTCGTGGATCCGGTTGTAAAATTTGTTAACTTCATACGAGCAAAGGGACTTAATCATCGTCAGTTCATTACGTTCCTGGTAGAAACTGATGCGGATCACCAGGACCTACTTTACCATTCTCGCGTCCGCTGGTTAAGTTTGGGGAAAGTGTTTCAACGAATCTGGGATCTCAAAGAGGAGATTCGCTAATTTTTGTTGTTAGTGGGAAAATCCGAAGAATTCCCCGAGCTGAGCGACACAACCTGGCTATGTGACTTTGCATTTGTTGTGGACATATTTTCACACATGAATGAGTTGAACGTGAAGCTACAGGGGAAAGATCTGTTTGTGCACGACATGTACACAAATGTGAGAGCCTTTAAATCCAAGCTTGGTTTATTCTCCAAGCAAATGTCAAACGAATCTTTCGCACATTTCCCCACCCTGGCTGTGCAGAAAGAGGCCGCCCGAAATGCGAAGAAATACTGCAAATCACTGGACGACCTGCACATGGAATTTTGCCGTCGGTTCTGTGATTTTGAAAAAATTGACAAGTTACTTCAACTGGTGTCTTGTCCTCTTTCACAAGACCCCGAATCAGCACCGCAGGAGCTGCAATTGGAACTGATCGATCTTCAGTCTGACTCCATCTCAAAGGAGAAGTTCAAGTCTCTTAAACTGAATGAATTTTATGCTTCACTTAACGAGACCACGTTTCCAAACCTTCGAAGGACTGCACAGAAGATTTTGGTGTTGTTTGGCTCGACCTATGTGTGTGAGCAGACGTTAAGCGTCATGAAAATCAACAAATACCATCACAGATCCAAGTTAACAGACCAACACCTTAGATCTGTCCTGAGAATTGCCACAACAAAATTAACTCCAGACCTCGATGCACTGGCAAAAACAGGAGACCAACAACACTGTTCCCACTGAAATTGGTGGGGTTTTCTGCTGTTTTATGAAAAAAATGCATATTGAAATTTGTAAGTAAGGCAATTTTTGCTCTTTTTTAGGCAATTATAAAAGCAATATAAAAAGGCAATTTTTTCAAGTTTTGAGGGCTATTTTTTGGTAACCCTAGTGATGAGGACTCTTTTCCATATTTGACAGTTAATAAATTGGATTGTATTATTAGTACAGTGCTATGAGGTTTACATACACTAAATGTAATATTTTAGTATATATCTGACCCAAACACTCCATCCAAATACTCCTGGTCCGGCCCCTCTGTCAAATTTTGGAACCCATTGTGGCCCGTGAGTCAAAAAGTTTGCCCACCCCTGTGCTAGGCTGTGACAACCTTGGAACAACAATCACTATGTGATTCTTCTGTGTTTGAAACATCGGGTTCTTTTAGACTTTATAAAACGGTAGCATACAATTATAACTTGTTATACATTTCACCACCGTTTCACGACCCACTGGAAACTGATCTTACTGTCCTCCACCTGAATGAACGGGCAAACAACAGAAACCCCGGTTTGGGGCTGTGAGGGATCTGAATGTGACACTGCATACAAGGCTTGAAGCTGTCAAAAGCTGTTGTTCACAGAACCTGATGACATACGGTTTTAATTCCACGCCTACCCGAGATTTTATTTGTGTTTCTTCCTATTTTCCTGACTCATTAATCAGAAACTTTTATGGTCTAGAAAGCAGTAAGCTTAAATTAACCACAGGATGTCGTCGTATATAGTGTGAAAGTTCAAAATTATACAAGAATAAATCCGGACAGTCTCATACCGCACGGTTCGTCATGTACTCATTGAGCTTTGAAGCGAAAACTTCAACGGATTGCGAGCATATGATTGTTTTTGGACAAGATGTTCCAAGTGAAACAAATTCTGACCGAGAAACATTTACGAAGTATATTCAATTTTGATTACGGAATGCTTAAAGCCTTTGAATATGTGCCTGTACCATTGGTCTTTAGCAAGTGTTTTAGGGGATGGTTTACAGTATGCAAGAATTTGAAAGCAAACAAGAGGTCATTCAGAATCCTTCGTTGGGAAAAATCGTGTAGATTTAGTTTTAACATTTGCTCTTTAAAAGGCAAATTTCTGTAACGGGAGACCAACTTTTTCGCAAGATGATAAACCCTGTCAAGTAGTTCGATATCCTTTCACTTGAAACTTTACCACGGTTAATTAATACGTATGTAATTCTTGATATGAAATATTCCATCCAAGCCCGGCCACCATGGCTGAGGAACGATATCGAACTACTTGTCAGGATTAATTATCGTGTGACAAAGTTGTTCTCTCGTTACAGAACTTTGCCTTTAAAAGAGGGAATGTTAAAACTAAATCTACACGATTTTACCCAACGAGGGATACGGAGTGACCTCCTGTTGGCATTCAAAATCTTGCATATTGAAAATCATTCCCTTAACCACTGGCTAAAGCCCAACGGACTTACTCGAACACGAAAACATTCAACGGTTTTGAACATTCCGCGTTCTCGATTGGATATTCGTCGTAAATTTTTCTCGGTAAGAATTTATTTACTTGAAACTTGTTGCCTGAAGAAATCACGCGCACGGAATCTGTTGAGGTTTTCGCTTCTAAAATCGGTGAGTATATGACGAACCATGCGGTATGTGACTGTCCCTTTTGATTTTTGGAAGATTTTATATTTTTACTCGATATATCTCGTCATCCTATGGTTATTATTAAACTAAATGCTTTTTCTGCCATAAAACATTTTGAGTTCTGAGTTTCTGAGTTCATTCCTTCACCAAAACAATTACGTGACAGATATTTCACAAAAAAAACAATGATAAATCCTTATAAGTAGCGAAATGGATATATTTGTGCGTACTAATTCACACACTATATCCCGTTTATATTACTTAATTGAGCAACTTCACACGACATTTATCCTAACGAATATTTTTCCATTTTTCCATCCTTCTTTTCTTGAATGAATATTCCCTATGATATGGTTATTTTGAAGCAATGTGCTTTTTGTGACCATTAATTCTTGCATCATAGAATGTGCTGAGTATAAGTAAAGTTTACTCTTGATGCATTTTACAAAAACGCACAAAAATCTAGCTAAGCGCAATGCTTCATCAATCTCTCAATTGAAACTTTTTATATTACCATCCAACTCGCCACTCTATCTAAGCCCTTTCATTTTATTTACAAAAAGATGTCTTTGTCGCAGTGTGGATGTTAATATGTAATTCATATCAAATTTTTCTCCTCAATATGGTGTGCAATGTTTTCTGTTGTTGCTTTGTCTTATTCATGTAATTTTCTTATTGAGCAATAAAGGAAAGCTGAAACTTTGAATGTTTTTGGAATAGTCCCTGGATTTCTTTTTCTCTTTGCCATGGAAATATTTCGTTGAAGCAAGTAAATTAATTGGTAGATAGCAATCACCCGATTTGTTATTACTGCCCAATTAATAAACGTATATGGTACCAAATGTTCATGATAGCTCAGCGTTGTTTGTAACTATACTTTTTGTTGCAAAGAATATTTACAGGATGTTCCACCGATGGGCATCTTTTGTGTAAATGCATGCAAATGATTTTTTTCATGACCGTGAGTTGAATCTCGTCTACATATTAGAGCACGTGTGTTTGAGCAGTTTGTTCAGGAAAGCCTTATTCAACACTAGATTCAAAGTTATTACATTTTCACCATTTCTTTAATGTTTCATGGCATGCGGATGCTAATCGTACAATCCCTACCTGATGGGTTCAAACAACAAGTAAACCGGTGGTGGGGTGTGTGATGGAAATGCATGCAAATGAGCTCATGATAATGGATTTAGGCACATGTGATTGAACAGGCTGGTCGTACCAGCCTTATCCAACAGTGGCATACAGGCACTCCTTGTTTATAATACCTCCAATGTTTCAAGCGCATGCGGATCCTGATCTTACTGTCCCTACCTGATGAGTGCAAACAGCACGAAACCGGTGTGTGTGACGGAAAAGCATGCAAATGAATATTTTGTTTCATGGTTCTGGGTTTAACTCCAGTAAACATGTGTTTGGACATATATGATTGAACAGGTTGGTCGTACCAGCCTTATCCAACAGTGGCATACAAGCGCTCCTTGTTGATCATACCTCCACTGTTACAAGCGCATGCAGATCCAGTTCTTACTGTCCCTACCTGATGAGTGCAAACAGCACAAAACCGTTCTGGGGTGTGTGACGGAAAAGCATGCATATGAATATTTTGTTTCATTTTTCTGGGTTTAACTCCAGTAAACATGTGTTTGGAAATATGTGATTGAACAGGTTGGTCGTACCAGCCTTATCCAACAGTGGCATACAAGCGCTCCATGATTACCATTACTCCACTGTTTCAAGCGCATGCGGATCCTGATCTTACTGTCCCTACCTGATGAATGCAAACAGCACGAAACCGGTCGTGGGGTGTTTTGTGTGAAGGACATGCATGCAAATGTGTTTTATATTTATGGTCATGGGTTTTAAACCCAGTCTACATGAGCGGGGGCTCATGTGATTCAACATGTTGTTCGTAACAACTTTATCCAACAGTGGCATACAAGCGCAACTTGTTTACCATTCTTCTACTGTTTTAAGCACATTCGGATCCTGATCATACTGTCACTACCTGATGAGTGCAAACTGCGCGAGACTGGTTGTTGTGTGTGTGTAATGGCAAAGCATGCAAAACGGATTATTTCCAACCACATGGGTTTAACCCATTCACACCTTCGTAGTAACTTGTGTTTGAGCATTCAATTCCTAGCGGCCTAATCCAAAAGTGACTTAAAATTTAAATCTTTTTGATTCTCAATTTTGCAGTTTTATTGTTTCACAAGTAGTCTATTTATGCGTGATTAAAAACACTAAATGCGCGATGAATTCTCTCAGCGAACATCGCGGTGCATTGACGGGAAATTCCGTAAAAGTTTATCCAAACATAAGTAAAAGCTGCCCTAATTCAATTTTTTTCATATGCAAATCCACTTTGCTCGGTTCCCCTCATGCATGCACACTGTTTAATTATCCTCTTTCCAAATTCGTGGGCGTTCAAGTTTTCCTTTGGGAAATAACAGAATGGCGCATTTGACTGGACCACAAATGTGAAAACTTTTTAAGTGTGAATAATTAATCGATAGTCCCGAACAAGGTGTTGACTTTTGGCAGCTCAGCAATATTGCGTTTAATGGAGTGGTCTTGAAGGAGTTGGAAATGTATTGGAACACACTTATACTACACTGAGATAATCGAATTCGTCGATGGCATGCAAAGAATCCGTTTTCACGAACACAATAAACACTTAGGCAAAATGGTTGATTTTTCTTTGATTCTACAGAGCACATAACTAACGTTTGCGAGATTGAAAGTTCGATATGTGTTCACCGTCTCTACACTTTTGAAATTACAGCCTCTGCCAAATTCAACACTAAACTGGTCTTGAGGTGTGTGTGTGTGTGTGTGATGAAAATGTATGCAAATGAGGTTTTTTCTTATTTGAGGCCCACGGCTTTGATTGCATTTGCATTTGTGGGCAGGTGATTTAACAGGTTGGTCATGACAGCTTTTTCCAATCGATCCATTTGAGATCAAAAAGGGTGTTTACCATTTTCATGCTAATTGAAGTCAAGAGGAAGGCTGAACGCATTGTTATAAATTTTTCAGTTTAAACATAGCACAAAACCGTTAATTTTTGTACGTGCAATAACTGAAGGCATACACGGGTTTTTTTTTGTCCAACCACATTGGTTTAGCTAATCTGTATGTGTTGTATAAGACAAACAAAAACACAGAATATTGACGAGATAAAACACATAATGGAACAAACTATTCGAATTAACATCCATTGATACCACACTTTTCAAGATCAGTTACATTATATACTCCTTTCTCTAATATGATCTGTATACCCGTGTTAGTATTTTTCACTCCGTTAAATAGCAAAGATTGGAGTCAGTAGTGTTGCTATTTTAGTTTGTATGTATATGTTTTCGAACTGCATCACTGGGGACAAAGCGGTTGAAATCCGTTATTTTGATTTCCAAATCGATATAGACAATTTTGCAAATATTTAACATACGACTAAAATATTTGTTTGTATTCGAAACAAAAATATTCCTTCCATATTCATAACCCAATTACGAAAGTTTCTCAGAACATTTCCCAAGAGATTATCTAATTACGTCGATGAGTCAGCACGATTTTACCTAAAATTAATAGAATTCACCTTGAACGTAACAGTTATATATGGTGGACCCCTGAGGAGTATAAGTCATGTTTCCAGACACCAGTGATCAGAAATGTGTCTGGTAAGTTACCAATCTCGTTTTTTTTCAAGAAGAAATTCACATTCTATCCAGTGTAAGCTCGATAATAATTTAATAATCAATTTATTGCTCATTCCGTGAATCAACGTTTCTTGTTTAAGCTTGCTGAAAATTCAAATTTCACATGGTGACCTTGAGAAATCATCGAATGTTGAATTTTAAATATTTAAAACAAATAATGTTTAGCGGTAATGATCATATTTCAACTTTCTATATTACTTTCTGCTTTTTAATCTTGCTGTAAATTGTTTTAAAATATCTTCGGAAACCTTTGTCCTAATGTTTCATATATTAATGCTTTTATTTTGGTAAATGACTTTTATAATTTTTTGAGTTCTAACAATCGTTGCGAAACAACCCGTGCGCGATTAAACAGCATAAATATAGCTTTATCAAAGACTTAATGTGCAATTATTCTTCCCGTTGTCTCACCGTATATGTTCCACAATACGAAAATGTCGTTATTTGTGTAGACGAATCTTCAGACATTAAATTGATTTCACAAAGAAATTTATAAATAAAAGCGAAAGCACTCTCTACAGCAGGTTTAGAATTGTCTGCTGCGCCATTATCTCGAAAGCAACCACGATGGATAAACCATTTTTCGAGACATGTAGGAAAAAACGTAATTTCTGAATTTTTCAGTTAGTGAATAGTGTATGAAATGTTTGCTTCGTGTGAAGGAGAAGTAGCTGCATGCAATAAGGTTCTCGCTTAGTAGGTGTGCAAGAATCAGGAATCGAGATTGTATAATAAAAAACAATCGCTTTACGTGTACCTTTGGATGGCAGCTATACATAAAACAGAGGATGCAATCAAAAATCTATTGAGGTGTTTGGTTTGGATGGTTTCATATGGGGTATATTTACAAGACAGTTAGTGGAGTGCTCTTTGATATAAACATCCAGTTTAGATTTGAAATCACGGATCGTGGGAGAGTTAACAATATCCTGTGATAGTCAAATAAGCACAGAGAATAAATGACGTTTACAATCGAATGAATGAATCAGGTTTAGATGAAGTATGTTTCAATCACTCAACAAGCTGGCATAGTTCCCATTAAATTTGGCCCATTCATTAAACACAGACTTTTGCGTATTTCAATGACTGATCTTGAAAACGCACAACCAATAATCGTTTTCTTCACACATCGTATGACACCATCCGCGGCTGCGAATTTGAGAATCACTACTTAACCCCGTTTTCCGAAAATAGCAAGTGTTCATTGAACACATCGTTTTGGAACTGAAAACTTAGCATGCAGCTATCTGGAAAAAGATCTTGGAGTATGGATGAGTGGAAACCTAAAGAGCACGGTTCACTGCCTGAATATATATCGCGACAAGCCAGCAGATTGTTATGTATCTTTCAAAGATTATTTGGAAGATTCTCGCTGTTAACGTTACCACGGATAATGAACGTTAACCTTCCCCCTACGATAGAGTGTGCGGTGGAGATCTGGGCTCCTTGGCTGCGAAAAGATATTGCTCTCTTTGATACAATCTATTACGGAGCAACAAGTTAGCGATGGTTCTCGCAATGTCCCGTACACCGAAAGATTTCGGCGTCAGGGTCTATGTGACTTTACCTAAAGGAGGATACGACGCGATATTATTCTGACCTATAGAATTGTGTCTACCGAAGGACATCCTCTAAAACACTTGCTTGGTATGTGTGATGGGAAAGTGACAAGCGGACTTAACTTATCCCTTCACGTCCCAAGTTCCCGCATTGATTGTAGGTGCCATTTATTCGCCATACGTGCTATATTTCTTTGGAATTCCCTACCCCAACATGTGGTGGGCTCTCCTTGCCTGGCGGTTTTTAAAGCGAAATTGGACTTACATAAGCACAAGAATATCATCCGTGAGCATTACATTTGAAATTCTGTATTCCTTTTATACTATTATGTTTTTTTAACATTTTCATTCATACCGTCATCCTGTGGTGTTGTAGAGTATTAACTTTTTTAACCATAGACCCTTGAATCCTTGAAGCCTTGTGAAACACGTCAAGCATCCGCTGCTTGTTAAGACAGTGTTGCTTGTGTTCATTAGGGATAGGTCCAGCCTTGCATGATGAGGGTATTAGCTGAGGGATTAGCTTATCAGCTCATTATCTAGAAGGTCCTGGGATCAAATCTGGATCCAGTCGTGGATGTGGATGGGCGATGAACCTTAATGAGAGCGAAACTCGAGTCCAGTGAATCAAGAATCAAGAGTTTATGGTGGAAAAAAGCAATGGCTCTACATGTACCATTGGATGACAGCTATAAAAATACAGAGAATGCAATCAGAATTCTATTGAGCTGTTTTGATTTGTGTGGGTTTATATGGGGTCAATATACAGGGCAGATAGTGCAGTGCTCTTTGATATAAACATCCAGTTTCGATTTGAAATCACGTATAGTGTGAGCGTTCACAATTTCCTGTGATTGTGAATTCTACAGATATCAAATACGCACCGAGAAGAAATGACGTCTACAATCGAGTCTTGATTGCGGTATGAAGAGACAACTTGAATGATTCCGTGTATTCTTAGGGGAACTGAATTCTATCAAATCGCGGAGAGGGTGATTTTCCATCCGCAGTATTTCATATGTTAAGATCACTATCGAATAAAATGATTTTGAGTAGTCTGTTGCATTGACTGCACTGACGATCGACAATCGTATCTGAAATATAATCCGCGGGTACACTGCTCAATCTGGAAACTATGAGGCTGCGTAGATGAGATGTGGAACAATGTATAAAAAGGAAAGTTCAACTATATTAGTTGCTTTGAAGGACAATTATAAACTGTTAAAAAAAGCAATATGCTTTACGAAAACCACTGAGTGATGAGGTATACAGAATAAAAACTATGTAAAATATTTCAAGAATCCATAGAGGCAGTCACAACTCGCATGGTAAGACATGCATTAATCGAGCTTTGAAGCGAAAACCTCGGCTGATTCAGAGCGTATTATTTCTTCAGGCACGATGTTCTCCGTGACACATGAGCTGAATTGGTTACATGATTGGTCCGGCTATGAATGATATACATTTGGACACGGAGATGCTGAAGCTAGTGCATCTTTCAACCACTGAGCCAGTAAATGAAACACGAGAAATCTTTTGTTGCAGAGCTCGCCATAGCTGGCCAATCATGTTAAAAATGATCATTTTGAATCACTTCCAGGGGTTCAAATTGAAGCCAAGTAAAAATGACCATTGAATAAGTGCGGGGATGTGAGCAACACATTACTTTGGTCCTCCATAAGCGTCTCGAGTGCTTGATCACGAATCATTATGTGATTCTGTGTTTGGACATTGTGGTTCGTTGTACGAACCCTATGCAACAGTGGCATTCAATTTTAACCTTGTTGACCATTGAATAATGCTTGTAATCATTAATTCTAACGCATGTTGGTCGGCTCATCTATTACGGCTAAAGCAACGGCAACGTGGTCTATATATTTATTGATAACTACAGAAGACTAACAAGGAATTGTAAAAATCTAAATGGAAACAAAATGCGCACTACAGGACGCCACGCTGAATTGGTGCAATTTGGGAAGCTTTGCCAATCACGATAGCACACTTGTATCGAACTTCGATACAGGAAGCAATCCAGGGATGAAGGTTAATTCGAGAGCACAATCAGGTACTTGATTTCTATTTTTTATTCGATATGATTAAAGTGAACGAATCACAAATTACCACAGTGTTCAACAGGAAGCTCTTCTGCAAATAACGAGGCAATTATGCGGGATTCTTCTAGTGGAAGATAGGAATAATGAAACAAAACAATCAAAGGTCGAGCCATCATCTCAGGCGAAACGGAAAAGAACAAAGGTGAGGTTTATGGAATGATGACTGGTGAAATTTAACGATTCACGACTCGAGAATTTATGGTATAAAAGGTGTATGACTGTACAACACAATAGGATATTCATATAAACATCGGAAACAAAAAGGCATTGCAAAGGTAGACATATTTGGTAAGCAAAATATGCCATACATTTTCTTGGTACAATAAAAATGATTCGTTAAGTTAAATTTTGTGTGAAGTTGCATCACTTAAGTTATATAAACGGGTTGTGCGGTGGAATGATTATGCATAAATATTTTAGTGTGTTTCTGAAAATCTATTCACTAGAAGATCGTACAACGTTTGACATTAAGATGATTCAGGAGAAAAAGACGTGCACCGAGTAGGCGTTCATACAGTTCCGGTGAGAATCTGGCATATGTAACACGAGCATGTGGTTGCGAGGGTCATGGCTCTTCCGGACGCAAAGTAGATGCCTCAAGATATGGAGCGTTGTGTTCAGTATTTTGAAAGTGATGATTAAATCAGATCAAATTCCGTGTGCGAACCAGATTATCCAAATAAATATAAATCTTCGCTCCTCATCAGTGATATCGAAACAACTGTCCATATCGAACAGCTTGATGTCTGTCGTAGCCATTGTATCCGCTTTCTGTTGTTCACTCCAGTTATGGGGACCCAAGCTTGTGAGAGAACGGGAAATTTCTACCAATCTACCGATCTGTAATTTCTGAAGTTGAGTGGAAGTTTGTTCCTAACTGAGAAGTTGCTGTTGTATCTGTGGGTATTTGTAACGCCAAGGTATCTGAAAATACTTCATTTTAGGAAACCTCAAAGCAGATCTTGACATCTCTGACCCAATTTCATTGGGAATACCATCAAATTGTGAGATAAATAGAAGACTAGGAAACTTTCGAAACACTAAATGACATCATCTCTGTAAGATTTGTTTTAATTCTACACCAGATAAATAAGCATGCAATATATTTTTGATTTCTATGTTGAATTTCGATTGTGGTGTTCACATCCCATTCACTTACATCCCACAACTGGTTTCTGACTGTTTGCCGTCATCATGCTGAGACAGTGAGATCAGCTTCAATGAGCCTTGAAACAGTGGAAAAGTGGTAAACAAAGTAATACTTGAATGCCACTGTTATATAGGGTTCTTACAAATAACCACAATGTTCAAATTCAGAATCACAAATTGATTCTTGTCAAGCGCTCGAGGCTTTCATTAGCAACCAATGTGGTATTCATATCTCATTTCATAGTTTGTTTATGTGCTAAAATGTGATAGACCAGCAAATTGCAGAATGCCCGGTGGTAATTTTACAACCCCCTATAATTTTGTGATTGTGAGCATAGTCTGCAAATGCTCGATTGCATGAATGATGAATTCGGTAATTAATAGGGACATTTCGGTTATGCAGTCCATTTGTGCATAACCGCTCAATCAGATAACCATGTTATTTTACATTGAGTGACTTATTTATATCGTCTGGGAAAGCAAGTGAATCAAAAAATTAGCGTCAACCCACAGATTCGAGTGTTCAGATTTTTCGCCTAACATATTTTATCCAAAAACCTTCGTGTTGTAGAACAGATATTCTGGAACCGTACCTTTGATTGGATACGGTTCCAGTACAAAGCTGAAAAGGAACAACTGAGATCAATGAACATACTCTTTTTTCCGAGTGCTCGCAAACGCATTTCGTATGGGGTTCATAATAACATCGCAACATGTGGATCTTTGACAGAACTGTTATTTCACATTGTTTATCTATCAAGCGAGGATTTAAATTCAAGAATCAGGCAGCAAGTTATGTATCTATAGGCAACTACAAAGTTTAGGTTTTGAGTATGATATGTAAAGCATAAACCGTGATGTTTTTAAAAACGTTGACCCTCCACCGTTAACTATCTAATCAGAGTTCCAAAGATGTTTAAACTTACAAACTGTACTATTACAGTGAGTACTACTAATCCACCTCAGGCAGCAGAAGGCACGTGAAGCAGTATCTTGTTAAACGAAATGTGCATGTTATTTGATTGTTACTCAACGGAAATCAAAGAGGCATATATATATATGCACATTTTATATATAAGTTAATTGCTTTTTCAACAATAAATATCTTGAATCTTGAAATAATGGAGAATTGACAGACAAAGCTTGACCTCTAAATTCACTGATAAATGTGGCTGGAACAGCCGATCTATTCGAACAAATGTAAACTTGTCAATGAGTTTACAACCGATAATGGTGGAACGAGTGAGTGGTTTGGGGAAAGAGGCACGGATGAGTAGTCACAAACATATAGAACTTATTCTCCATAAAATGCGGAAACGACGATGCCCATCAGATCTAATCAGCGTTAGCTTACACTGTATCCGATGGGAAGACCTGACACGGAGATCTGTTCGGCTGGGCGACCACAACAAATGTTACTGGCTCCTTTGGTCGGGCAAACAAAGCTACTCAAATGTGGCAGTCTGGAGAAAGATTTTTAAAGGCTTAATTGTGATAGGTCAAACGGTGGAGGGTAGCCCAGGTCGTAAGGCGCGGGACTACAGTGGTGATGGTCGGGGGTTCGAAACCCAACGGAAGCGGAGGATATGCAGTGCTGATTAGCACAAATGAGAGCGAAACTCGAGTCCAATGCTTCCATTATGGACCGTCGTGATTAATTTTGTGAATAGTTCGATGGGCTTGGCACTGATAACTAGTCACAAACATAAACAACTTATTTTCCGCAAAACGCATAGAGAAGCCGAAATGGATTGCATCAGGTCACCTCAGGTTAACGCGGTAGGTGGCACACGTTTGACCACTTATCAAATTTTGGTCAAACATTAACTATGTAACTCCTCCCGCGCGTTGCAGGCCCGCACATCGATTGCGTCTTGATTCATCCTGCAGGTCTTCCTGTCGAACGCTAATCGCGTTCACCAACGAATCGCACAACGCAAAAGAACCGGTAGTGGTGTGTAAGGGATGGGATGTGAGCACCACAATACTTTGGTCTTTTATATGCACCTCGAGCGCTTGGCCAGGAATCACATTGTGATTCTGTATTTGAATATCGTGGTTCTTTGTCAGAACCTTATATAACAGTGGCATACAAATATAACTTTGTTTACCGCTTTACCACTGTTTCAAGGCTCACTGAACGTGATCTTACTGTCTCCACCTGACGATGGCAAACAGCCAGAAACCGGTAGTGGTGTGTAAGGGATGGGGATGTGAGCACTACAATACTGCGGTCATCCATAAGCGCCTTTGAGTGATCGACCAAGAATCACTATGTGATACTGTGTTTGAACACCGCGGTTCGTTGTACGAACCCTATGTAACAGTGGCATTCAAGTATAACTTTGTATAAATAAGCTTATCTTAAGTAGGCAAACGCACAATCGCAACGATGATGCTCAACGTGTCTGTCCCGGCTGTTACTTCAATCTGATTTGTCACTCGATTTCGTGCCAACCGCGACAGTTCAAGCCCTCGCCACGCAAAGCTCGTTTGTCCGACATTGACGAATTGCATATCGTTCGATTTCGGCTGACGTCGTCCATCTTATCATGATCACTAAAATGTTGTCGCTTGAACCATTCGAATGCAATCAATCCGAGATTGTCGTCGTCGAAATTTTCGACGCTTCTTGAGATGTGTGTTGCGTCGGAGGGTAGAGTTCTGCATATCATTCGGAAGCCTATGATTAGCGCTCATCGGTAATTTACTTCGTACCTTCACAATTGGATATGCATTTAAAGCATAGATAATCTACTATCTTGCTATCCTACGCGGTTTTTTTTCTAGTAAATCAAACATAAAGCGAATGTATTTCAGACGATCGACTCACGAAATCCACAACCATTTTGCCGAATGAAATCTAAAAGCTCTCGACGTTGAACCCACGAGTTGGGAATTACTAGCCACTGACCACTCGCTTGTGGGTATAGAATAGATCGTGATCTTAAATCTTGAATGGGTACTTTTTTGGTTGCTGAATACTGCGAAATAGGCATTGATCAACCGCGTCTAATGTATCTCATTATTTGAGAAGGTTTAGTACTCATTCATACTGCTTTATCATACGTAGCGTTGTGAAATTTGGGAACCTCATGAATATTTAATTCAAGGTTATCATTGTTTATATGTAACTCAAAAAATTCAAAACAAACGACAATTCAATGTTCTATGAAAAATGACTATTTATTTACTGTGAAGAAATGTGTTTTATACGTATATCAGTTGATTGTGGTTTTACACCCGCATACTCAATCTCTCTCGACATCCCAAGTTTAAGTACCGATTTCCGGTGCTACATTTTCATGACAGCTATCTTTGAATCGAATATCTTACCCCAACTTGTGATTAACCTGAAGTGCGTGAAAGCGTTTGGAGTAAATCTTTATCCAAAAATACTCGTATACATGCATCACACGACCGGGTTCGTGCCCTTTGTACTCATCAGGTAGAAACAGTAGGATCAGGATCCGCATGCGCTTGAGACACTGAAAGAACGGTAAACAAGTTGCGCTTGTATGCCCCTGTTGGGCAAGATAGGTACGAGCAATCAGTTTAATCACATAAGCCACAATGATGTAGATTGGTTTTAAGCCCAAGATCATGCATTTCCGTTACACACGCTACACGACCGGTTTCTTGCTTTATCAAAATTTCCAAAATAAGGTCATTTTAAGCCGTGCATTGAATATGCACGTCACATATTATTTGCCATGTTCATTAATACTGTGATCCTGTGGTGTTGTAACGCTATCGCTTCTAGACATAAACTCTTGAATCCTTGAATATATATTATGCTCTGACGATAAAATAGATCAAGTGAAATCTTATCTTATCATGTGCAAAATTTTACAGACTTGTATAAATCATGGCCAATCGTTTTTACCGTTCCCGTAGCCATTGCAAACGGTTGTTTTTGTTAGCTTCCTTCGGTCGATGTCGACCACGGATGTACATCACAAGCGCATGATAGTGTTTCATGCTCCACCGCTTTTCGATTGACTAAACAGTCCGATTCGGGAGGAACAATCTCTGCCGCAACGCTCGTAGCGATAAGCAGTACTCTGTCGTTTATGTAGTCTCAAATCTTAAATGATTTAAGTTGCCCGGTAAAAATTCTTTCTTGGTTACCCCATATTTAACATTAGGAAACCGAAAGCGTTATTTGTTGTTGACTCTCTCGTGCGTTGCTAGATGCGATTGCCTCTCCTAATTGAAAAGCAGCATACTTTAACTTTATTCTTTTATTTTTTAGAGTCACTCAACTATGTGCATGTAATTGGTTCATATTCAAATAGCAAAATATTATCAATCACACATGCACAATGCTATGTACATTTAATTCGTTTAGAATCGAGCCATGACGAATTGTTCTTCAAATAATTTCAAGCCTTGCCATTCATCGGCACACTCAGTTGCCATTACCACAATTCTGTTTGTTTTCTGATCGTCCATCTGGTTCGCTAATCAAAGAACGTTGTTCTTCCACATGACGCATACGTCTTGGAGCGGTTCGTCTAGAAAATGTCCATTTGTCCGCTGCCGCGGGTTTGTTCATTCGTAAGAGCTTTTCCTTGTTACACGTGAGCATCCAGAAAGCTTGCATTCTGAACGCCTTGGAGGTGAACACGTAAATGAAAATGTTTAAGGCGTAATGTGACGAACACATGACATCGGTGATTTCTTTGGCCTTCATTCTCCAAAACATGAGTTGCCATTTGGGATCTGCTTTCATAGCCTCGTCTGTGAGACAAGGGTCGTGGCCAACCCAACCAAATTGTGCCAAGTACATAACCCCAGGAGGTACAGCACACGCAATCAAGTAAAATGAGAGAATGACCAACATAACGGTGGTCGCGACAAATCCAGATGATTCACGAGACCTGGGCGCCTCAACTTGTGGAGTATTGGTGCTGGAGGTTCCGTTTTGAGTTGCGAACACCGTTGGTGTTGGGACCGCAGTTGATTTTATCAAACGACGCATTTCTTTCAACAGCAACAGATTGAATACCAGTGCAGCCAGAGGAACGGTCAACGAGAACAATACCTCCATCCCCGTTAGAACACCACGTACGGTACTGTCTGAGATCAGTTCATCTTTCATGACACATTCTGTCCCGTTGAACTTCCACAAAGCTGTTTGAAATAAAGTTGGAATCAGACAAATTAATGCTAGTATCACCACAGCAATGATCGCACGTTTAGCTGTGCAGAGTTTATGCCGCTTGAACGGGAAGCAGACGGCAATATATCGTTCCAACGTGAATCCAAATACCAAGATGGTTGAAAAGTATTGTAGAAATATACTCAAACTTTGATAGATTTCACACATTCCTGGATATTGATCAATACCATACAATCCCCAGTAGCGTACGACATGATAGTTGATTAGACACAAAATGAGTAAAAAGTCCGTCAAAGACAATGCCGCCAAGTAGATGGCTGACGTATTCTTCCTGCGTTGTGGTTTAGATGCCCAGATGACTAGCGAGAGGCTGTTTCCGAACAAGCCGAACGCGAGCCAGGTGATCATAAATACTCGGACGAGCAAAAGCGTTCCCGGTAGAAAGTTTTCGATAAAAATATGTGCTGGATAACGTACGTCAATCGATACAGGATTGACATTTGGCTCATGTGCTGCGTAGCGCTCGGTGCAGTTCATCGATGTCTCGTTGTCGGAGGACATGTTCGCGTGTGATTGGCTGAAATGAGGAGGGAAATTTGAATTGATTTCTGTATCCAAATAACCAAGTATTTAAATTCAAATTTGAAATTGGAGGATTTAATTTAATTTTGCTCAAACTTGCACGATATGCGAATTCTCATTTGGTAGGAGAACGAGAAATTGAGCAAAGTATGATAGTAATTAATTTACAGCTTTTAACGCTTGATTTGGATTATATAACTAAAGACAAACCACTATATTTTAACCATCCGTTGAACAAACGCCCTCGTACGTTCATTATTCTAAACCAATTTTAAGCCTACAGCACAGTTGTTGATGTTGTTGGCATTATTTGGTCGATTTCGACTATGGACGTACGTCACAAGCGCATGATAGTTTCATACTCCACAGAGATTCAAATGACTAAACACCTTGATTCGGGAGGAACAATCTAGCCCACAGCGCCCACAGTGATAGGACGTACTCTGTCGATCGGTGTCAGGTACACACAGGCGGGTGACGTAAGGTTAGCAGCCGAGAACCGTATCTAAAAAGGATATTCAAGATTTTCACAACCCAAACTTTACCCCGGTTAATTAATATGTATAAAAAGAAAGAAAAAGATAAATGGCTTTATTCGAGTACACGAATTTCCAGCGTGTATAAACGTCCTGTGATGTAATATTCCATTAAAGGCTGGGCACTATGGCTGCGGAAGGATATCTAACTACTTGACAGGGTTTATCATCGTGCAACAAAGTTGGTCTCCCGTTACAGAAATTTGACTTTCAAAGAGCGAATGTTAAAACTAAATCTACATGATTTTACCCAACGACGGATACGGAGTGACCTCCTGTTGGTATTCAAAATCTTGCATACCGAGAACCATCCCCTTACACACTTGCTAAAGCCAATGGTCTTACTCGAACACGAAAACATCCAAAGGCTTTAAGCATTCCGCATTATCGATTGGATATCAGTCGAATATTTTCTCGGTAAGAATTTGTTGCACTGGGAACATGTTGCCTGAAGAAATCAACGCACGGAATCTGTTGCGGTTTTCACTTCTAAACTCGATGAGTATATGACGAACCATGCAGTATATGACTGTCCCTTTTGATTTTTGGAATATTTTATATTTTTAGTCGATATACCTCGTCATGCTATGGTTATTATTAAGCTGCCTGCTTTTTCTACCATAAAACGTTCTCAGTTCTGAGGCAAATATCCGAATATGTTTAGCGTCTCGGTTACTAGTTAATAGTATCAACATATCCTTTAGTTGACTTTTGATCTGCTCAGAATGGTCACATCGCACACGTCATACATTTTACTGCGGGCGACTAATGATTAGCAGTTTTACCGTCTTGTGTTGTCTCTACTTCGTCACCCGACGCATTCCATCTTAATGAACTCTTAAATGGTCAGCAAGTTTTTCAAATATCCTCGAAGCCTATTCTGGAAATGATGGCATAGATCTCTCGAAAATTAAAAAAATTTAAGATTTTGTTACAGCTTCTAGTAAACCGGCAATACTCGACGGTAAACTTATACTGCACAAATCGTCTACTTCAACCATTAAGACAGACTGGCAAATGATTGGTCAATTTGGAATAGTTCTCTTTTTGAGACATGTCTTCTTTGAAGGTAATCGGATTGACCTCAATTTCAACATTCTGATTTATGCGTCACATGCATCTGTTCTCTGATTTGTTTTTCTCTCACTTTTATAAATCAAATCAACCACCAGTCGGTGATTGGATGGAGCCATAAACTTGCCGGTATTGCGTTTCTTTGAAATGAGTTGCGATTGTGTATCCACGAATGTGTACATTATTCTTGACAGCAGACGTAGACAAGCATTGTAGATCGAAACCCTTATCACGGGTGAAGTAATCCTGAATTAATATGTTGTTCCAAGCTATATGTACCGTTTGTAACATTTTAAAGTTTACCATTCGAAAATCACATACTATTGAAGAAGTACTTAACATATTTGAACATGTAAGCCACTGTCAGATAAAACTTGCGCGAACAACCTGTCCGATTAAATATACTGACGCACATGTAGATGAATGGAACCCACGGGCTTGAGCATGCATGCATTTCCACACACACTTCCACAGCCCACGACTTTTTTCGTGTTGTTTGCACTCATCAAGCTCATGGGTATAACCCATCTACACGAGTGTGGGCACCTGTGATTGACTGTGCGGTACCAAGACATTTTCCAAAGAGATACGAAAGCTTTTGGCATTGACCCCGTGAGTTGGAAGAACTTGCTCTTGACCGCTGACATTGGAGGCATTGTGTAAAGTGTTGTCTGTCATCTGGGGAGGAGCAAATATAGCTCTTGGCCGTTGAACGCAGATCACGCTGCCGGCATGCAACTGACGCCCTACAACCGAGTTATGACTATCGTTGCAAGCGCTGCGGAGGAGATTGTTCCTCCCGAATCGGACTGTTTAGTCATTCAAAAAGCTGTAGAACATGAAAATATATAAGATTGTGATGTACATCCATGGTCGACATCGACCGAAGGAGACCTAAAAACAGGACGCGGATAGAACATTGTCGCTGAGGTAATGGCCTATTTCGTGAGGCGATTTCCAAGCATTGATTAAAATCATTAGATTGACGACATTTTGTGGAGACCTGTTGACATTTGGAACTATGTGATGTTCAGTAGGAATATTCGTACCAACGAGTCGCAGAGCAATACACGGTCCGTCTGCGATTTTGTACATTTTCTGCATTGCCTTCTTTCATCATCAAACAGAAGCAATTGCTATTTGTCAGTCTGGTGCTCAAAAATATATACGAAGAGGACAGTCGTTATTTCACGTCTTATATTCAAGAGAAAGGTTTGTTAAACTGTGACTAACGATGTGTTCGGTTGCTTAGATCCTTTTCATGTATCGTTTATATGATGTTTAGCAAAGGCAGTCTTATTTGCCAGTGGTTAACCGATGTACCATGTGTATAAGTCCCTCTGTAAATACTTTTACCACTACCATTGGATGAATACCTATAACAAAAGACTGTTATGAGACTGTAGTATGGTAATAGGTCAGCGTTTGAGAGTCTGATGAGCTAACGTTTTGTTAAATGAATATATACTGTTGCACACTCGAGAGCCATCCTCATAATTGTTTTGTTGGCAGGTCCCAAGCACATGATGTCTTTGTACTCCACAATGTATCATGTGATAATACAATCTGATTCGAGGGTAGCGATCAATAGCACACAGTTTACATCAAACCGACAGGGTCACAACAACCAACATTCCTGCTTCGACGAACTCTGTTAACAAGCCCGAATTAATAATTCCATAAATTCACCCAATGACGTTTCATAGTAATGATACACAATGTTATTGGGTGCTTTTAGTGCTAGAGTATGGACAAATCACAACTTCTGCTTACAAAAATTAAAAGGGCAAATAAAACTCATTTGCATGCATTTCAATCACACACCCCACCACCGGTTTTTTGCTGTTTTCACTCATCATGTAGGAACAGTAAGATCAGCATCCGCATGCGCTTGAAACAGTGAGGAATGGTAAACAAGTAGCGCTTGTAAGCCACTGTTGGATAAGGTTGGCACAGCCAGCTTGTTCAATCATATATACCACATGTAGATGGGGTCAAACACATGATCAATAATAAAAAAATGGACAATGCTTCTTCCAAGCACACACGTTGCGATCAATAGTAGACTAGGCGATTGGAATAGCTAACGCACTCGTGAATCTCACACCTATGATGTCTACAATACAAGGAACCTACGATCTGAGCATATGTGGTGCTATTATTTAGTATCATGAAAAATCCATAAACGATACGAAATCACACTATCGTTCACTCAACAAATTAATAATTATAACCGAATGAATTTACATTCGATTAACTAGTGTTTGTGTGTATTATCTTATAAAGGTACAAGTGAAAAAAGTCCCTGCATAGTTGCACATGTAATCCAATCATTCAACGATCATCAATTCTGGGTACTCCGACATTGTGACACCACTACAAAACGGTTTTATTGTCTAAACAATCCGGACCGTGTTTAACTTGGACACACGATGATTGTAAATGAAAAATATGTTTCACGTTTGTGTGCCTGATGATAAAGGAGGATTTTAACTAGTGTATTAATATTCCAATTACTGGAGATATATTGACATCTTTAAAACTGTTTTCTACGATTATTCAATGGAATCTTGTCATTTGTATAACATCGTTTGAATATTTTCTAAGAGAAACTCACCAAAGATAAAAAACTAAAATTCTTAAAAATGACAATCTCTTTTATTTCCTTTTGACATCGATTGCTAAGCCAACAATCGCTATATTAGTCTTCCAAACACATTAAAACAACAGCAGACACAAAGTCATGAATTTACGAATTCCATTTTTAAAATTTTTTCTGTGTTAACGTGAGCATGATCTTGATGTTATCATGTATATGGGTCACTGCATAACGGAAGAGGGTTTGATTTCTTTGAAGGAAGTGTCTAATTATGCTGCGCCTAATCAAACGAAGGAATCTTTGGAGTAAGATTTACGAGAAACGATTGCGCCAGATTCTATCATGTTACAGTATTAATTAAAAACTGCTAGAGGGCATTCCATCATTTGTACGTTTAATCACTGACAGAATTTTATTTATTACGTTTCAGATGTTCATGAATAAATGATCGAATTCCACCAGAAGCTTTTCAAGTGATACAAGGAGCTTTTAAACAAATTGCTTTTTCAATCAGTTGAACATTAGGTGGGTGCGAATTCTCGTTGAGAGTACAAAAATGTTATACTTGAACGCCACTGTTGCATAGGGTTCGTACAACGAACCAAGGTGTTCAGACACAGAATCACATAGTGATTCCTGGTCAAGCACTCGAGGCGCTTATAGATTACCAAAGTGATGTGTTGCTCACATTCCCCGAACTTACACTTCACTAGCGGTTTCTGGCTGCTTGGCGTCATTAGGTGGAGACAGTAAGTTTAGATTCAGTACGCCTTTAAAGTTACATTCAAATATAACTTTTTTCACCACTTATCCACTATTTCAAAGCTCACTGAAACTAAACTTACTGTCTGCTCTTGTTGAGAGTGTTTTCGCCAAGTCTTTGTGTTTGATGGCATGTTTCAGGTTACTGCACCGCTCTATTCGTTGCATCCATAAATCTCACTATACCAGTCAATTAAAAGTTTCCCTTTCGCCTTAACGGGTAATTTTTCAGATGGTTTTCTAGAAACGTTTCCATCTATTAATAAACTCGAGGTCATTTAAGTGATCGATGGACTCACTTTATTTGACCTTAGCTTTATATAAAAACTTGATGTGTAAATCTTGTGCCTGATACACATTGTAATACAACCTCGAAGTAACCATGACATCATTTTTCTACGGGTGAATTTTCATAAAAATGCAAAAAATTGGAATTTTACTTCAAATCTATTCAAATTAGTATTTGTTTGTATTAAAACAACTGCTAAAATGATTAGAAAGACTTATTTCACATCTAATGTGAAAAGGATGTGTCAAAAATGACAAAACTGGTATAATTTGGATCATTTTAATAGACATTTTAATTTCCAAAGCAAGGCGTGCGTGAAAAATCAATAAAATATTGATCTGAAATCAAAGTGTATGACGTGAACATGGCTATACACGTTGAGCACTTAATTGCCAAACATTAGTCAAGGTGCTCACTCTCAGTGGGTTAAAGAATGTGGACTTGATGTTTTAGACGTTTCTGGTATACTAATCTCAAGTCCTTCCTAGTGCAGGTAGTTGTGTATTTCTAAACTTAAATCGCAGTTCCTTAACAAATAATCTTCACCTCAAAAATTTCGCCATCTTCATTGTTACAATAACCCTCATTACTTTACAAGTGACCCAGGAGCATTGAAAAATTAGCTGAAATGTGACAAGTATTTTCGTCCGGAAAAGATCTTTTGTTAGACACTCAAAAATATCCCATTTGTAGCCTACATATTCTTTATTGAGAATGCTGGTTTACCAAAAATATAATCTTGATAATGTAATGTGTTGCTAACACCGCCGGCACTTCGGCACAACAGCCGGTATCTGGTTATTTGCCGTCACCACGTGAAGCCGGTACGATTAGATTCAGTGAGCATTGGAACAATGGAAAGTTAGTAAACGAAGAGTTTGAAGCCACTGTGTGTTGGGGTGCCAAGAGCTTTCATATCTCGATTGAAAACAGCTATGTAATGCAATTGCGACCTGCCCAAAAGTCGACTTTCTTGTTTCAACTCACCATAGAGTTTATCCTTCGGAGCAAGATTCAAGAGCAGGAACATTTCCAGTTCTAGTGGCACAGCATTTAAGTTTAATTTAGAAACTGATAGCCATTCTGTTTGTTAACGTTCAAACAGTCGAGGGACAATAAACCACTTTAAAATAATTTTGTTGCGTTCAACTATCAATCAATAACTTTCCCGAATTTCAATCAGAACAGACCGATCTGATCAATTTTACTGACCTGGTTTTTGTTGGATCAGGTCCCCTCAAACATTGGCATGTGAATGCTTTGTCACGTATTTGCTACTACTCTGGCATCAACGTCTAAAAATGATCGACAAGTCTGTCGATATTGAACAAATATTCAATTCCAAGCAGATTGACAAGTGTCAAGTGTTAACCTAATCAAGGAGCGCTTATGTGCCACTGTTGGATAAGGCTGATACGACCAACCTGTACAATCCCATGTGTCCAAACACATGTTTAATGGGGTTAAACCCATAACCATGAACCAAAATATTCATTTGCATGCTCTTCCGTCACACACACCCCACGACCGGTTTCGTGCTGTTTACACTCATCAGGTAGGGACAATAAGATCAGGATCCGCATGCGCTTGAAACAGTGGGGGTATGGTAAACAAGGAGCGCTTGAATACCACTGTTGGATAAAGCTGATACAACCAACCTGTTCAATCTCATGTGTCCAAACACATGTTTAATGGGGTTAAACCCATAACCATGAACCAAAATATTCATCTGCATGCTTTTCCATCACACACACCCCACTTTGTGGGTGAATCTAAATCTATGAAACAATAAACTGAATTTGAACCAGATTAGGCGCGGCGTATTTTAGCAATGGAGGCAAATTTAAAAAATTTCATATTAGACTCAAAACGCAGAAGCGCTATTTTATTCTGCGAAGGCCTAGTGACCCGGCACGAAACCGGGTCACATTCTTTCTTGATGCCATATTCATGGAAAAGAAAGTTTGTAATGAATCGCTTTGACCAGTTTATTAGTAACGTTTCGCTTCTGAGACACAAGCTTTGTCAGATTGCGAGTACAGTACAGTATTGATGTCTGGCATAAGTGTTTTATATCCACTTTCTCTATCGCAAGTGTCATACAACGAATGGTTTATTTCAACTTACAAAACACGAACTCTTAGCTGTACGACCGATTTCGAATTCATTTCGTTGATAGCCTCTCCTAACAACGAACTAGTTTTACTGGAACGGTGTGATTTTGCGTCATCTAATATGGAAATTTTATTTCACGAACTCTTAGATTTGGTTTATTCTTTAAACGTTCACTCACCGAGACTTTAATTAAGATAAATTTAGATATTCTGTACCAGATTACCTCTTGAATTCCAGACCGTGGTTCGTATATGGAGAAACATTTTATTTTGGCTAACATTTAATTTCCGAGACATATAATTATTCTCAAGTTTCGCTTACTGCTTGGACGAATTCATGAAGCAAATGTAAATGCTAACACAGAGACTATGGTTAGCGGTTTCCCAAAGCTAGCAATTAACGGATTGGGTAGCTACACGTGTTAATGATCTGGTAAGAAGACAAATAATTGCATCAAGTTTAAGCTTCAACATCATTTCCAGTTGTTTAATTCGATCACCTAAAATGAT
The DNA here is from genome assembly GCA_013407085.1 of Atriophallophorus winterbourni. Lineage (NCBI taxonomy): Eukaryota > Metazoa > Platyhelminthes > Trematoda > Plagiorchiida > Microphallidae > Atriophallophorus > Atriophallophorus winterbourni. The sequence goes on along the minus strand of JACCGJ010009424.1, from coordinate 87,558 downwards.
GCAATTGGCGAGCAAGTTGCTTTAATTTACGATTTACTTTCGTGATCGATTTCGTTTAAACCGTGGCAGCATGAAGTTCAAAGTAAGGATAGGCAAATAATGCTCAAGGGGGACAAATGTAAATTAGGTTACTGGATTTTGAAAACATCTTTGGTGGTTTTTGTACGAGTGGAGGCAACCTACGCGATTAAATATGTGTTTTGCAATGCTTGAATTTACAACACTTTTCATTCAGCAACATTGTTGTTACATCTCTATCAAAGATGATAAACTTAAAACCACGGCGAAACGCTCTATTTTTCAGCATAAGTGCTAGGTTTGACCTCAGATAGCAACGAAGCAATTTTTATTCTAAGGAAAACAAAGCAAAGTCACTATGATCACTGTCACCTGAGGCTTCGTTTCCGGGTACGTAAGAAGCACGTTAGCGGCGTGTGAGCAATCATATGGATAACGTAGATGTTTGTTGAACGCGTTTGTATGATGTGTGTGTGCTTAATCACATGTACATGTGTGTGTCTTAATGTGATTGAACAAGTTGTTGATGCCAAAATTTATCTCGACAACAAGCTTGTTGGCTAATACTGGTTAACGTACTTTAATTGTCAAGCTTCCTCAATGCGCAGAAGGAAAGGCCGATCCATTCCGATCATCATGCGATTTTATAGTGAATGTTTAATACGGTATCATAGATCCACGAGATATACTCAACCACAGCTACTGGACACCTTTAGCAATACGTCCTACTATCATTCAACACAAAGTAAACTGCGAACTCGTTACCAGATAACCATTCTAGTTACTAAATAATCGTGGAAAACAAAAAAGCGATTGATTTGGTCACAACGATCAAGACAAAACAGAAACATTAAAAGGCAAAATCCAGTTTTCGTGAATAAGTCTAGTTTGAGTATATCTTTATGTGATTATGCTAGGTTTACTACTATAGCCGTGATAATACAACGAAGCAACCAAACGCAACTATTTATCTGCCAAGTGTTTGTTTAGTTTTCAATGAAACTGAGCTCTAAGCTGTGTCAATTGATTCTAGCGTCATGTGTTATAGTCAATACTTTGACTGATCCGCGCAGACAAATTGAATTCTGCTAACCGGGGAACGCTTTTTTGGGGACTTACAATTTATTCAACAGTAAAATTTAAGGCATCAATTTTCCAAAGGGTAAGGCAATTGATGTAAAGAGATATTGCAAGCACGATACTTGAAAGTTATCTGGCATTTTAATACACAAATGCTTTGTTCCACATTCTCAACAACACATAGTCCGAAGTGTTTGTAAAGATTAAACTGTGGAAAATAATCAACCATGCGGTTTACACGGGGCAACCCTCTGTCATCTATGCACTAGAAAAAATATGACCTTGATAAATTTGGCTGGGATTTGATGGAATAAACTGCCTACAAACCAATCGACAATCTCACCAGACAACACTGAACAGGATTTAAAATGGTTGAATGATAGTGTAAAGACCTGGACAAAGTTTGAAAGGATCGACTGAAAATAATCATATTCTTGTTAAATGCTTCATTTAGATTCCACTGCAATAAGTCAAGAATGTCAAGGTCGGAATTTTATTCCCTTTTATTTTTTGCACACGTCATCTTTGTGCGGTGTTTGAACTGCTAAGTGCAGAATGTATGAAGTGGTTCATGGTATGGCGGATAGCTTGCCAAGTTAGCGGAACTTTCCAAATCACAGACTGCATAAATTCTTTCGTGTAGAGTGAAAGAAACTAAGATTGTTAAAACGTTCAAATTAAAAGTAATGAATATAAATTTTAACTTCGAAATACCCAACTAATATTTTCAATTACAATTACTTGTATGAAACTAATTTTTTTAAAAGTGTGTTGAATCTTTTTGTTATGAAATGAGCGTAAAGTAATTCGTTTTCTCCATTAATATTCATTAATTTTTATCGGAAAAGCTGTTTATTCACTGATCACTACTTCTATCCTTATATCTGTCTAATATCTCAATCTCTAGTCCATTTTTTATGTTTTTACAGTGTTTAACTTTTTATTTAATCAGATTAATCTTAAAAATCTCTCTCAGGATATGTCTTATTCTCTCTGAAAACGATCCATCTATCCACCCGTATTTCAATACATTGTTCAAGCCGAATATATTCTCGATAAGAATGATTTTTTGCAATCTGGCGAGACAATATCGTACGCTTCAGTAAAATTTCTTAAAAATCCTTTCTTTATACAAAGATTTAATCTATTTTTACAATCTGTTTTCGGCTAATTACCTTCGTTGTCTAGCAGACTGATTTAATGTAGAAAAAATGAAAATCGGTACCCTCAACAAGAAACGGAAGCTCTCGTGTACAAGAAAAGATGCTGCTGTTTGTTTTAGCCGAGTCTTGATGTGCATAAATTTATAATAAAACAAAAACAACTCAGATTGATAATTAATTTTGTTAATATATTCAATGTTAATAATGTATTGTGGTGCTCACACCATCAGCAGTAGCGTTCAAGTATAACTTTGTTGATCATGTCGAGCCACTGCAACTCTGTCTATCGCAAAACGTCACTCCTAAAGAGAATTTTCGGTAGGTTCTCAAAACAGACAATTCCTGCATTATCAATACGTACATGAGACCCACGATGGAATATACGGTTCAAGGATGGTTGTCATGGCTTAAAAAAGATGTTGCGACTTTGTAAAGAATATACCATCGAGCTACGAAACTTGTCATCGGACTCAGCCGAAAACCATACAGTGAGCGAATCAAAATCCTGAATTTATTCGATTATTCACGTTGTCGTCTCCGAGGGGATTTGATTTTGGTTTACAATATTTTGGATACCGAAAATCACCCTCGACAATACTTATTTAATCTACGGGGATCGCATAAGACAAGAGCTCACACATTTATTCTAACGGTCCATCACTCGCTACTCGACTATAGACGACATTTTTTGCCGTGCGAGTTTGTTTTACTTAGTACAATCTACCAGATTATGTTGTAAACTCACCGAATCAGCAGATTTTCAGGAGAAGTCTTGATGCCGTTTGACCCAAAACCCGAGCATCGAAGAAAACTATACATCTTAACATCTACATTTGTCATCCCACCAATCGAAAACAATTTCTGCCCTTTTGGATTTTTACTTGATTCTTGAACTGCTCAGTAAGCAACCAAATCCCATTCTTGCTTGTTATATTATTCTACGGTTTTTTTGTAAAGCTATATGCTTTTTAGACCATTAAAGTTGAATTGAATTGGATCCTACTGTCTCCGCATGCTGACGGCAAACAGCCAAAACTGGTTTCGGAGTGTAAGTGCTGGGGATGTTGGTATCACAAAACATTGATCACTCCGAGCGACTTGAGCGTCTCACCGGTAATCACTCTTCGATTCTTTAGTTGAACATCATTGTTTGTCGTACGAACTCCATTCATCTGCGGCATTCGCGAATAACTTTGTTTATAAATGCATAGGAATTTGTGTGCAATCGGTTAGTGCAGTTTTGGGTAACGTTTCACTTCTGACACAGAAGCTTCGTCAGGCCAAGGGTGATAGTCAGGACAAGGGAACATGATTATGTAGTAGTCAACCCACTACTACTGATTTGACCTTACCGCTAAACAGCCTATAGTAGGCCTACAGTGTGTCACCTCTCGTGGGAATGACCAGGATCAGTGGTCGATTTTCCTATGAGTGTGTATCCACATCAATCTAATACAAGTGAACACGGTCAAGGTCAGCTGACACAGCGGTCCACATGCGTCAAAGTACATAACTAATGGGGCTAAGGAAGAAAAAGAAAAATGTAATTAACTAGTAGGTATAAGATGAACCTAGGCTATTTACGATGACATTAGTGCTAAACGCCAGATTTTTACCCCATCCACGTCATTAAACTCCACCTGGGCTTTCTATTGGTTGTTTAACGGTAATGTCACATTTGTGTGTAGTGGGTTGAATGCTACTTACTCATGCTTCCTGTCCTGACTATCAATCTGACGAAGTCTCTGTGTCAGAAGTGAAACGTTACACAAAACCTGCTTTAACCAATTACATTCAAATTTCTTTGTAATATGAATGTACGATCGGTCGCAAAGATATTCCAATTGATTACTAACTTTTTATTAATAATTATTGATAAATATTTATCAATAATAATTTCACTGTCATGAATGTTGTATCAGATCTGAAAAGTAAGAAAAGTAAGGTGCTTCATCTTGGCACGAATGTTCCTTGGACAAACCGATTGGGAACTGAAAACTTGACATGGAGCTCGTTGGAAAAGATCTTGGATTATGGATTAGTGGAAACCTAAGGAGCACGGTACACTGCCAGAATATATTTCGACACGCCAACAGATTGTTGGGTATCTTCGAAGAATATTTGGATGATTCTTGTTGCTAACATTACAAGGATAATGAACGTCTACCTTCGCCCTACGATTGAGTATGCGGTAGAGGTGTGGGCTCCTTGGCTGCGAAAGGATATTGCTCTCTTCGATAAAATCTATCACAGAGCAACAAAGTTAGTGATGGGTCTTCGCAATGTTCCGTACACCGAAAGATTGCGACGTCTGGGTCTATGCGATTTTACCCAAAGGAGGATACGACGCGATATTATTCTGACCTATAGAATTGTGTCTACCGAAGGACATCCACTAAAACACTTGCTTGATTTTTGCGATGGGATCGTGACACGCAAAAATACCTTATCCTTTTACCTCCCGAATTCCTGTATTGATTGTCCGCGCTATTTTTCACCGTACGTGCTATATTTTTTGGAATTCCATACCGCAAAATGTGGTGGACTCTCCTTGCCTGGCGGTGTTCAAAGCAAAAGAACATCATTAGTGAGCCTCACATTTGATATTCTCTATTCCACTTTAAACTATTATATTTTTAACATTTTCATTCATACCATAGTCCTATGATGTTGTAAAGTATTAAGTCTTTAACCATAAATCCTTGAATGGTCTTGCTCACCAACTGTCAGCGGTCAACGAATAATCAATCTAAAATCTGGATCGCTTGATCGAATAGAACCAGACTCACTGCTCACGTTTAGCAAGGTCATTAGATTTTCAAATACATTGGTCAATGGCTTCCCTGATTTTCACCATTAAACACAACATCAAACTGAGATTTAGATAGTTTAGATGATGGACAATAGGACAAATTCTCAATTGTTTGACAAACCAAGTAAGTTAAAAACAGTGAATTCAAAGTTAGACAATCAACCAGAGTTGGGTATGTTACAGATGTCTGCCAACACACAACAACCTTTAATGTCAACTTCTAGATACACCGGTGCGTAAATGTTTACGTGCTACAACAGACTGAGATGCATCTGAGGTTATAATTATTGTCATATATGATAAAGTGACATACCTATTCTCTATCGCTCGTCGGTAAATGTAGGTAAATGCCATGTGCTGCAAACGAGGTATAGGGCTCATGTCTTACTTATTTTTGGTTGAATTCTAAAAACGTTACCCATTTATGGAACTCTCTGCTTCATTCTAATATTCCAGCCAAAGTTTTGAATGCCTCTAGACTTGTTATTTTGATTGGCCTCTGTAGTATAGACAGTGAATGAACTATCGATCGAGCATCAATCAATATCGATCGCATGTACATAATGTCAGAATCGTTCACATTACATACTTGGTGATATTCATTCATCCAGTCAATACACTAGTTCAGAAGCTGTTGTATTCTCTCTAACCCACGGCTAATCCAGCAATAGCGCATAAGTTACAAAACATGGCGAAGGGATGCGGATAAGTTCTCTCACACATCAAAGCAATGTCAGTACCGTTTGAATTCATTCAAGAGTTACTCAATATTTCACAGCAGTTCATACAGAAACTCACATTTCACACAATCAACAGTTCAATTTCGGGACAACTAGTTGACATTTCCGTGAAAAACGTCAAAGAATTTCAGTCACATTCGATTCAATGAAATTGAAAATGCACACAGAAAATGCTTCTACAGAACATGAGTTGCATTCTCTTAACAATTACGAGTTGCAAACAAGAGTTGTATCGATGTCGGAATCCGACACCTTCATGCAATTACAATAAATCGGTCGATGTCCACCATTTTTGTACATTGCAGGAGCGTGATGGTTTCCTGGACCGCAGCGTTCCGAATGACTAAACAGTCAGATTCGGAAGGAGCAATCTCTCCCGCAGCGATCACAGAAATAGGCAGTAATCGGTCGAATAATGTCAATTGCAAGCTGACTGTGTGATCGACGATTAGCAAATATGAGTAGTATCTGCTCTTCCCTGGCAAGGACACAACGCTTTGCAGTCAAAAAGACAGTTCTTCCTAACGCACGAATGCGAGGGACAGACCGGCCCTCTGTTTTGGACCTAGTTTTGACTTCCAACGAATCAGCTATTGAATTAGTACACTATGAAGCTCCTTCGGGACGGAGTGACCATGTGATGCTCGTGTTCGATTATGTCTGCAGTGCATCGAGACACAGTGACGAATCTAAAATCATCCGTAAAGTCGACTTTTGGAGACTCAAAGAAGCACTTTGTGAGCTGAATGATGTTCAACTTGATTCTAGTGACTCAAATACACATTATAACTCTCTGATAAACTACCTTCAGATGCAAATCCAGTCGAAATCTCGATATATTCAGAGGAAAGATGTCCACACCCTCCGTTTCTCTGTTCGCAGCAGAACTAGAAAATGGATTTCATTGAAAAGGCGTGCTTGGGTTACTCATTGCAATAACGTCACCCCTACATCTTGGCTACAATTTTGCAGAATACGTAACAGAGTCACCACCCTAATTCGGCAGGACAAAAACAGTACCAGCAACATATGGTGGAACGAATGGAAGCGAATCCGAAACTATTGTACAAAATTGTGAATGACAGAACCAAAGTTAAACCAGGTGTTTTCCCGATCATGACAGAAGAAGGTTTGACTGTCACAGTCCAAGAGACGGCGGATGCGCTTGCGTGCTTTTACTCTCAAGTCTACTGCCCTAAAAAGCAATTATTGCATCATGAATTATCAAACACTGTAGAACCACTAACTGAGCCCGTGATCGATCAACTGGTGGTAGAGCGACATTTACGTCGATTGAATACAAAGAAATCTCCCGGGGAGGACAATATTACCCCAGCGATTCTTAATGTGTGTTATAGAGAGCTTTCAAATAGCTTAGCGGCGGTTTTCATCCAGAGTCTTGGTGAAGGTTGTGTACCTTTGGCTTGGAAAGCGGGTGTGGTAACACCAATTTATAAAGGTGGCAGTCGTTCTGACGCAGCAAATTACAGACCTGTAACGATGCTACCATGTATTTTAAAAATTATGGAGCGCATTATATCTGAATGTATTGTGGGTCAGCTTGAAGCACGACGTCTTTTGTCAGCAGCACAACACGGGTTCCGCCGGACCAGATCTTGTCTTTCGAATTTACTGATCACACTAAATGATTGGACGATGTCGCTCGATCAAGGCTATACGGTACATGCTTGTTATATTGATATTTCAAAGGCTTTTGACAAGGTCGACCACAGCTTGCTCCTGCAAAAGCTAGTGCGATATGGAATAACAGGTAACTTACTATCGTGGCTAACAGATTATCTGACCGATCGGCACGTGCGAGTTCGCATTGACGGAGTATTGTCGAAAAGTATCGATGTCACGAGCGGGGTGCCTCAAGGTTCAGTGCTCGGACCTATTCTTTTCCTGTTATATATAAATGATATAACTGAAATAGTGCGATGCAAGCTCGTTCTTTTTGCAGATGACATTAAAATATGGAAGCAAATCCGATCTAATGAAGATTGTTTAATGCTGCAAAACGACTTGGATGTTCTGTATCGCTGGTCTCTAGAGAATCAAATGCCTTTCAGCCTACGTAAATGTCATATGTTACAGCTTGGCCGTAACTGCGAATATACATACCATCTAGGCCACGATATCCTAAATTGGACCACCACTGAAAAGGACCTCGGAATTTGGATTACTAATAACCTGAAACCGAATATGCATTGTAGAAAAGTGTTTAATCGGGCATGTGGTATATTAGGAATCCTGAGAAGAATTTTCGGACGGTTCTCGTCCAAAACAATTCCTCGTATTTTAAATACTTACATCCATCCAACGATAGATTATTTGATCCCAGCCTGGGCACCGTGGTTGCGCAAAGACATCGAGATCCTGGATCGAATATACCACAAAGCTACAAAGTTAGTTGAAGGGATGCGACGGGTCCCGTATCAAGAGCGAATGGCCATCCTTGGTTTGCGTGATTTTACACGAAGACGAATGAGGATCGACCTGATTCTGGCTTACAAGATACTGCGGACCGAAAACCATCCGCTCAGCGAACTAATAAAAGTAAACTCCCCCTCACTTGTGTTGCCTCGAAATACCGTACTCAAGACTTGATTGTCGTCGCTATTTCTTCTCTGTGCGTATCTGTTTTCTATGGAACGCGCTACCGCAAGATGTTGTGAATGCAACGACAATTGGTGTTTTCAAATCGAAATTGGATGCATACGTCAAACAAAACCCTGAATTTGGCCCGGTGTATTGAAGCAACATGAACCCAGAAAAAGATTAACAATGTGATTTTAATTAAATTTTTCTTTTTGCAATAGTTGTCATCCAAAGTTACGTGTAAAGCATTAGCTTTTTATCACCATAAAATCTTGATTCTTGATTCTAGTTTCCAATATGCTGCATGCCACATTTTGTATCTTTGCATTATATAATGCTGAAATTCTATAACCTAAATCTATCTGATGTACTTTGAATCGAAGTTGTACCAGTCATTTTCACTCTCAGAGAATAACCAAAATGCAAAAACTGAAGGACAATTTTCAATGAAAACTTTCAACTTACATACATCAGAGGAAGATTTCGCGTGGATAACCGGTCTGAAACCAAATGAAGTTTATAGACTTTCTTTGCGTCTGATTGTTGGAAGCGAGACTGCTATGGAAAGCACGGTCCAGTTAACAACAACAAGCAAAGCCACGAGTAAGCGCGCTAAAATTAATTGCAAAATAGTTTTTGCATATTTATCGTATATGCATTCATCGATGACGTTGGCTAAATTCGGTTAAAGTCGACCATGGATGTTCATCACAGCCTTATTATGGTATCATGCTCCACGTATTTAGAATAACTGAACAGTCTGGTTGGTGTGTGACCTAGATGAGGCACGTGTATTGGCCATTTTTTATTTTGTGAAATTTTGAGCGTTCTCACTCGACTCGAGTACGTCACCCACCTGCCACAGATATGGTGCATTGCAACATTTGGAAATGGGACGCCCATGTTCTATAGGAAACTTAAAAATAGATCTCTGGCTCGTTTGATGTAGACAGAGTTTACTTTAACAGAAGAAACGTAATCAATTTATAAACAAGTTGCGCTCTTATGCCGCTGTTGGATAAAGTTGGTTGGATCAACCTGTGCATTCACATGAGCCCACACTAATGTAGATACGGTTTACACCCACGGCCATGAACAATAAATCATATGTTTATTCATTTCCATCACGCACATTCCACGATCGATTTCGTGCTGTTTGCGATCATCGGGTAGGGTGAGTACGATCAGTATCCGCACGCCTTTTGAAACAGTGTGAATGACGATAAACAAGTTGCAAGATGTCAAATTGAACCTAACTTATCGCTTAATTAGGTCAAACCGCAAATTTGTTTCCATTTTCAGGAAACATACTAATGGAGTACCGAAAAATATGGTTCCCTTAAAATATGCATTATGCCCACGTGTTTCTTTATTTTTAGATATCTAAAAAGTAATGACTAAAATATTGCAAAAATGTATGTTTTTATATGAAAGTCTGTAATTACACCTTCGATGTTTACACAGCAAAAACTCAATTTTGTATATAAATATATGGTATATTGTATTTAGTTTATATCTAGCTCATAGTGGAAGCATTGACCGAATATGTTTTACTAAAGCGGATGGTTCCGCAGAGATCAAAACCTTCTGTGAATTATTACGACGACGGCATAGACTTAGATCTGACCTAGAGAAAAAATGGTTGCCGTGGCTAGCTCCAATTATCACCACACAACAGTACGCCCACACTTATCGGATGTGTTTATTTTCAAACTATTTTGAATGGGTTTAAAGCCATGAATGTGAACAATAAAGCACATTTACTTGCATTTTCGGAGCAACTCAGGATCGGTTTCGTGCTGTTTGCTAACATCACTTAGCGACAACAGGCTTAGGTCCCGCATATCTGAAATCAGGGAAAGAATTTCAAACACGTTGCGCATGCAGGAAACTGTTGGTTTCATGGGAATTTACGCATATAAATACTTTTGTTCATAATCATGGGGTTGCCCCCATATATCATGAGTTCGACCATATGTGATGGAAAATGTTGGTCCTAACAAACGGATACAATAGTGGAATAAATGAAAAGCTAGTTTACCATTCTTCCTCTGTTACGAGACATGCGGATTTTTGGCCTACTCTCTTTACCTGATGAGTGCAATCAACGAGAAACCAGTAGTGGTGTATGTGTGTGATGCAGCAAATTAAGATTCTGATGCTGAAAGACGCTGAGGACAGGAACAGAAAGCATCCAGGGTGATATCACTAGCACTATGTGATATTCTCAAAGTCGTCTTGGATGTTTGAATATTTCCAGACTTAGAATAATTTCGCGACATATTTCGATATCTCATTTGCGTGCTATTAAAAGCGTTTTCAATCAACACACAGAGTAATATATTGTGATAAAATTCATGATTTCTAACGAGGCCTGAATATGAAGTCTCATTTCTGAATCTATATAGTAACTTGTGCTTGCGTTCCGGTTTTGAAAACAGCTTCAAATTTTGCGCTCCCTTAACCTATGCTGATCATACAAATTGTGTCCCAGTAATAGGAATATTTATAATGTTACATAGCATTCATGCTGCTAGCTTCAAAACTGTATATTTTTTGTTCAGCCGCGAAATCCAACACCAACTTCATTTTCGGATCGTTATGTGACGATCTAAAATTTCTCGTTAATAATCACTCTCGGAAAGGCAACCCAATTGTTTCAATTCAAGCAAAATCTTATGTGATTTATGTGCCATTGTCGAATCTTAATGAATGTTTCACTCTTGGCCAAATTATCTTATCTGAAAATACCGTATTCCGATAGAACTATTGCTGTGTTCTGCCTACATATTTGAGCCTTTAGTAATTAATTTTCACTTCAATAAATCGAAGACTGGAATACCATCGCTTGGGTAATTTTTCTCCTGAAGAGTAGTGTTTATAGGGAGTTATCATTATGCAATAACAGTTAGGTAGTTTGACATCAGCCATAATAAGTAAGCGTGCCGTTGGATTAGCGGTAAGCGCTTCGGCACTGGTGAAAAACCTTTCAGTAAAGCGTAACCTCACCGTGTATACAGTTAACTGTATTGGTAAGTTTCTAAGACACCAAAACTCAAATATCTCATTCACTGAAATACGTACCATTCTTTTAGTTCTCAACGAAGAAACACCATTGTCAATGTTTTGCATTTTGATTTTCAGTGTGCAAAATCACATACCTTTTCTTTCACGATTTCGCAAATTCACGGTAAATTTGATCAGAGAACATAGCCCGTATTTTTGTTCTGTTTGAATTGATTCATTCATGTGCAGCAGAAATCCCCGTTTGAAGGTTTTAGTTTTAATCATTTCGATTTCATTTCGTTGTCTCTGAATTTTAAGTAAGGATCTGGGAATTTGTCGCGAAACTATGCAGATTTCGATCAATTGTTTTTATATGCATGGATTTTCCATGAGGTGTATTGTCATGGACTGCATTTAAAGCTTCAGATTATTCCATGTAGCAAAGATAAATGCAAATACCCCTCTACATTTCATTTATACAGTTGTGCAAATCCGCTAGGTATTTCGAAAGATCTACTTCAATTCAAACATCATTATACAAAAAAGAAACTAAGGTGTTCCAAGGTTTTAGTCTTTTTTTATATTTTACGTTCCATTGTCTTCTCAAACACCGGCAATATTATATCTGAAGAACGTATGCTACAAATTCCGCTCCGTGTACACGCTAACGATCGTTAAGTTTCGACAATCACAAATCAAATTGTCAAATCCTTCGCACTTTAATATTTTAATTTAGGTAAACTTTTGATATCGGATCATTATGTTGCTCACGCCGAAATATTTTAGAAAACGGCCTCGATGTCTATAAAAATTAGATCGGGTTCTGGAGAAGCAATTCCTTTTTTAATATAATTTGCAAAAATTATTGTTACGAATGTAAATAATGTAGTTATAATGTTAGTATTCTCAAAGATTCTATAATTATTTTCAATCCAGAAAATATGACGTCACCTATAAAAGTTCAACGAGCGGAAGGCACACTGGATTCAATCAACATATGCCTTCTGCATACTTTCGTAACTTTCGACGAGTCTCTAAGGAAAAGTGAGTTGAGCATAGGCGAATCTTCTCAGAACGTTCCCGGTCAAGCCACGTCAACGATAGAGATGCGTATAAATGGAACGAACAACTGGCTCATCTCCCAAATAATTCATAAACCCGGGTGCCTTCTTTGCGAAAAATTGAATGAAAGTGAGTTACAGATGATGACTGCCATTCAATTCACTGCTATCAAATTTTACGCAATCACATCGAGTTTTTCACTGAAGCTATGACACTCTAACTGTTTCAAGGTTATCTGAAATCTGATAATTGATAAAAGCTGTATAATTGTCTGATAAACTTATATTGGTTTAGTATTACTTACTTTTTTATCAATCTTTCACTTTTAAACGATGTGTATCTAAATAATTGTAAAATACTATTTTCATAAAAAATATTCATTTTGAAAATCAGCCCAACATTCTCAATGCTAAATTGTACAGAATATTCAACTTTCTGTATTGAAAATGTCAAAATGCTAACCCCAGCCACACGGCGACTAGTTTAGCATTAAACAGGAAAGAAATTCTCAATGGAAGCAAAACACCATTTCTAGACTGTTTAAATCAAATGGTCAATGGCAATATCCAAACTTCAGTGCATAAAAAATCAGTTGACATCAATACTTTCCTGAGTTGCACCTGGGCGCACCCTATACAGGTATCCAGATCCATAGCATCATCTATTTTTCCAAAAATCGACCCATTATGTAGTGTTGATTTAGATCAAAAATGTGCGCATCGAGAAGCCTAGGAACGACTTTAGGTCCAAGGCTATCCTACGAATCGTCAATTAAACCGCGTAAATTACGCAACACCTAAACAAAGAAAAAATTGGTGAGCTACAGTAACTATACCTTATGTAAAAAGGGAATCTGAAGCCATTAGCATAATTTCAGACGCGACCATATTTCGGGTAATATGTAAGCATGGTATAAATTTTCGTTAGACTTTGCGCACCATAAGGATAGATGGACTTTATGCAGCTCTAAGATTTGTGTTTATAAAATCAAGTGTAAATGTTGCTAGTGTGTGTACATCTGGCAAACTGCCATGACGTGCATTAAGAAACGTTCACAGGATGAGAGGAAAATGTGCAAATTGAGAATGTAGATTTTCTATGATGTTGCACTAAGACGTATATTGAACATCCGCACGCGCATCATTTTAAATTACTAAGGTTGGAACAAATACGGTTTGAAAGATCTACGGGCTAAAATCTACACGATATGGCACTCACCACTACGACGGAAAAAATTAAATTAAGGTATCATTCTGTTCAATTTTAATCGATTGTATAGCCTACATCGCTTTATGCATAGTGTGGGACATGTTTAACGGTACACGTGTGAGTCACACCGTCAATTGACCTTGACTGGCTTGACGTAGTGCAGGCTAAATAGGCGGATTGACCCTGCCTTTGACTACAGGACATTACATCCTTAGGATTTTAAAAGGCGGCTTACAGAGATGAGAGAGATGGTGGTTTGAGTGATACTTAATGATGTTCCCTGTTCTGACTAATATCCTTGGTATGACGAACATGCTGTGCCAGTAGTGAATCGCTACGCAAAAACGGCATCTGCAGATTGTCTTTTAAATTTTGTTTTCATGAATATGACCACTTTATCGGTCAAAAACACATTGCAACAAATTATTAATGGTTTTGGTGTATCTGCTGAAAACGTAATAAACGAATGGCGAATGACATCACATGATTATAATCCGCGGTGCGATTATACTGGCATAATTAACCAATGTTCTTCGGAATAATCTCGGTAGTTACGTTGGTATTGATATCAAAAAGCTACGTATGTTATCATTCCAAAGTATTTTGTTTTAAGATACAACCGAAAATAAAATAAAATAAACTTACTTATTGAAACAACCAACTAGTTTAAGATATCGTTGTACTCGAAATCGACACATGATGAACTTCAATACGAATGTGTGCTTTAATTGTGTATGTTTATCATATAGCATTGTCATATTCAGATGACCCATTCCCTAGCAATAAATTTCATCCGAGATTTGGGTGAAGGGTGTGCCGCTTTGATTGATTCAACAGGAGCAATTATAGATGAATATTAATTAATGATCTGCATTATTTGATAATGATATTGTAGTATTTGCGTGCTGATGAGAATACGGCAGCGTATTGTAACGGCAAAGTATTGATCATTTAAGCTCTGCACAATAAAACGCTTTATAATGTACTGTTTTTCAATTCTGCCCATTTTTATTTGTACACTTAAACCTGTTTATCCAATCTTGTATTTTTAGGTTATTTACGAAGCCAGAATCGTATTTCAAGATTCCATCGGGGAAACTTTGATTTGCGATTCCATTTTCTTCAACATCAATGAAATTTATAATCTTGATGCAGAAAAACGCAGGTTGCTTGTCTTTATTACCAAGACATATGTTCAATTGTATCTGAAACTATCAATCAGTTCTTTTGTACATGGACTAGTTTTGTGCATTGTGATCGTGTTGATATCGCGTTTGGATGATGGGGAATATCAAGAGCAAAACATTCACAACTCGTCGAGTCATACAGAAGAAAACGATTTACAGGCTTTCAAACTGGAAAATACGTTAAATTAATTCGAATCAATGAAAACAAATTCGAAACCATGATGTCACAAATAAACACATATATTTTGTGTATAAAAATGTTCCTTGGAGAAGTTCTACTCGAGTATTTTTATATTATCACTTTATGAATTTGAACTCAAACGGTTTTCATACCGGTTAAGGCATTGGGACATAATTTTCAATAATATCAAAAATGGAGAAACATGAAAAACAATCATTAGGGGAAGATCGAGAATTCATTCCTCGAGAAATCCTATTTATAACAGGGCATTATTAAAAGCATGAGGAACACATAATCAAACCAATTTTGCATAATTTTTGTGAAAACTAGATGGGTATTCATCAAAAAATGCGACACATATCACCCTTAAATTAGTTATAATTTACTTGAAACGTTGCATATATTTTAGGTTTGTTTGGTGTTGTCAAATTAAATTAATTTAATGAAAAAACGGGATTAGTATGAGGAAATATTTTCCAGCTCATCGTCATTCGTAATTTAGGCTCCGAAATTTATTAATAAATTGGTCCACTCTGTAAAATGACGATCTACTGATATAGAGTTCTGAGAGATCGTACAAAAATTAAATTACGATGCTCAAATTTTGAATGAGCGATCATATGTCTTTGAAGAATATTATTATTATTTTTATTATTTAATATAACACCGGATTGAACTGGTTTAAAATTCAGCAATACGAGAATATGGGAGATGTTGAACGTGGGTCGATTTCGAACGATATTCAATTCTTTGTTATCAGTAAATAGAGCTCAACAAATTGAAGGCATTAACTGGAAACGTAGAAACGAATTTGATTGGCAAATCAAATGAAAATGCTTACCAATGCAGACATGTAGAAGAAAGACTTGTATTAAGGCGGTAAGGATTGTTGAAATTTTGACAATATCAATCAGAATTATGTGACATTCGAAACGCAAAATGGAACTGCATGAGCGGTTTATTGGTTTTGCCGCAAATCTATATGTGCGATCCTGACCTCACAATCAAACATCGTTTTGGCCATTGTGTCAAACCTATACTTTTGCTGTCGAGACAAAATAGTCATTTGCAGAATGGATTACAGCGTCAAGTCTATCAGTTTTCATTGCAACATCGTAGACTGTTTGGCACAATATGGCAACAGACTTTTCACATAACGGTATGTGATTATTGATTGAACTAACAAAATAAATATGAAGTAAATTACGCTAGTAAATCAGTATGGACCTTCAGGTTATGCATTCAGGTAATCATTCTGTTGTAATTTATGCTAATAGAAAAAAATTGGTTTGAGCAATAAAGTGTCAGGCTTTTATCACTTCACTGAAAGCGGTGAGCATGAAAATGATTCTGTTAGACGTACACGAATTTCAATTAGCAAGAAGAGACCATTTTTAGAATTTCAACACTTGCGTATGACCGAGTTTTATCTTCGAGGTAACGTGAAGAATTTCCTTGTCGTGATTATAGATGAACCAGTCATTGCTGATAATTCGGTTGTGTACTTGACGATTTGTATATACCTGAAATATTTGTGCTACAATTTACACATGGTTAAAAAATGGATAGGTTCAAATATTTAAGCCTGACCGCGATCGATGTGACATGTGTCGGCATCTAGTGCTCTGGTTTGTGGAATCACATGAAAACAATTTTGATACATTTTATCATGTGTTAGATTTCTCCATTATCAATGTTTCAAAGACAGCATATTTTAAATGAACCGCCATGTGATTGTGACATGCATTAACATAAAACATTTTTCTATCCAATAAATTAATTGTGTAATTGCCCTATCATTTCTTTAGTGATATTGTTAATTGTCAATCTCGAATTTGCAACAATAGCAGACCGAGTATTGAACTTTTTTTGAAATCTACTGAAAAATTATATTTTCTATTCGGTAGTTGAACTTTTAAAAATACTTTAGACCTTCCCGATGAGCACACGAATGCAATACACCCATTGTGAATCATCATGATTAACTGCACGAATATGTTAAAGTGGCATGTTGCTGATGATTAGTTACAATTATAATCTAAGTATTCTCCATAACGTGCGTAAGTCAATCATATCTAGTCGGTGTAAGCCTACACTGTATCAGATGAGAAAACCTGATACGGATATCAGATCGCTTGGGCGACTGCTGAGTGCTGACTTTGTTACGACTGCACGCTCTAGACTGTTTATCTGAAGTGCATGATAGTTTTGTGCACCACAGCCTTTTGATAGAATGAAAGGCAGAATAGGGAGGATTAATCTCTTCATCACTCATCTTATGGGTTGGTAGTATTCGGTATAACGATGCCGGGCGCACGCTGCTCTCAGGATCTATTATTAAAAACCAAAAAAACAGCGGTATGTGTTCTTCACTTGTTTGCTGATGACGCTTTACAAAGTGCACCCAAGGTGAGCAGTCAAGAGCCAGTTCTTTCAAATCGTTTTGTCAATGTTAAGAATATTCGTATTTTGTTTGGGAACAGTGTTGTATCGTAAATACAGCCTGCAAATTGGTCTATTACTTGAATTAAATTCACTCTGAGAAAAGCTTTTGGAATTAATTATGTGCACAAGACTCAGCCGATGCGTCTGAAAATACACGCATTAAGATTTCGTCGTTTCTTGTGTGGATGCTCCGGGTTTGCTTATGGAAATAAAGCTTGTCAAATATGCAAGTCTGCTATATGCTGCGGTGTATGTTGTTCGCACATCTTAATAATGTTTCACAAATTTGATAATGACGCTAAACAACAAGGTTATATTGGTTGACGTACGAAGTGGTCTAAATCCTAATAAAATATCCATTTGCATGCTTTTCCGTCACAATACACCCCACGACCGGTTTCATGCTGTTTGCACTCATCAGGTAAGGACAGTAAGATCAGGATCCGCATGCGCTTGAAACAGTGGCCTCAATTCTCTTTTGTTAATTCCAATAGAGTTTATCGATGCTGAATACTGCAGCAAATGTCTCTGTTGGCTTAATAGCCTAACTTTACCCCCACAACAACAGCAATAACAACACCTCTGTTAGAAATCTATTTTACGCAAGTGGTCAGTTGTGTCAACTGACCTTGTCCGTGTTCAGTTGTATCACATTGACGTGGATACAAACTAGAAGGAAAATCGACCACGAGAGTTGAAACAATGTTGGCGTAATAGAGGTTGCTTAGCGGTAAGGTCAAATAAGGGGTGGTGGGTTGACTACTACTTAATCATGTTCCCTCTCCTGACTATCACCCTTGGTCTGACGAAACTTTTATGTTAGAAGTGAAACGTTACCCCAAAAGTACTCTAACTGATTGCACTCAAATTTCTTTGCATTATGAATACAGGATCGGTCGCAATCGATTGCTTCTGTTCTCCACTTCACTGAATGAAATCAATGTTACTGGGACTGGTGAAAAAAATTGGATACGTATTTGCTTCGAAAATATTTGCTAGCATCTGTGTATTAACTCACGATGTGTATGGATCTGGACAACGCATATACAATTGCATTGCATTAAATCCTTACAGTGTGTGATTGAAAATTATAAGGTAATTGTAAAATAGGTGGTTTTTTCGCCCTAAATTTTCAACGCTGGATGGTAAATTATATGAAAAATTTATTTTTAATGGGATAGATTGTTCAGGCTGATGGACAACCTCAATTATGAAACGGTTTGGAAATTCATGAAATGATCGTCATTAAATACCAAATGTTTAGTTAAACAATTACGACCACCGTATTAGGGCAAATTGCGAATTTCCATTGATAATTCGGATTGGATTTTTGAAACACAAGATGATATTCTATTTACAAGCTCGTTTTCGCCATGAAGAATTGGGCAATGTCGGTCGAGTCCGATACGAGAAAACGATATTTCTCTCCACAAAATGTTTACATACAAGCTGTTGTCATTCTTCCCTCGATGACAAACACGAGAGTTCAATCAAGAGAAAATGACAGCTGCTCTGCCAATCCGCTTATAAATATCCGTGTATAGTAAGAGGTTTTCTGCAATGATTGAACCAAAAGATGTGAAACGATGTACTGGGTAAAGCTGACAGTTTCCGACAGTGATAATTGGAGGCGATAGAATTGTTTTGACCAATGACTTTGGTCTTGCACATGCTGATTGTTAGACGAACGTTTTCACGTGCAGACGAAAAGCTCTATATTAGCGACTGCAGTTTGTCTTGGGAGTGAGCAATAAAGGATGCATCTTCCGCAAACAGAATCTCACGAGTCAACTCATCTCCTGCAAATGTGTGTGTCTGCTTCAAAAGTAGATAAAAGAAAATACCAAACAGAGTTGGGGCAAGTGCACACCATAGTTTGTCGCCTCAACAAATTGCAAAGGCTTCTGAACTGGAACCGTTATAAAGGACCGAGTCAATCATGCCTGAGTGGAACGGAATAACGAGTTTGAGCAGTTTTGGGGGGAATTCTATCAGATCAAGCATTCTGAAAAGACCTTTCCTGCTGACGTATTCGAAAGCCTTCTATAAATTAATAAAAAACAGCGTCTAATGGCATTCGCTGTTTTCGACACTTTTCTTGAAGTTGTTTTAGGGAGAAGATCATGTCAACGGTTGATCTTTGAATTAGGAAGACACGTTGAGTTTCAGAGTAAACTCTATCAGTGTAAAGTATAGCCGGATCTGTAAGAATTCAGCAATTTTCCTACAGCATTTAAAAGAGAGATTCCTTTTTAATTGCTGCAGTCGCCATCATCACCCTTATTCTTAAATAGCGTGAAAATATTTGTGTCTCGCATTTCTTGCGGCACACACTCCACCAGCCAACACTGAAGAAACCAAAAGGTGAATCGGCTGTAATAATGCTGTTTTACAGCATTCGATAAGCCCAGTTGGAATTCCGTAGTCACCAGGGGCCTTCCCTTTCACTAAGCGGTCAACTGCCCTATTGAGCTCATCAAGAGCAGCGTGTGTATATAGAAATTCAAAGGTTGGCAACCGCTCAAAATTTTCAACATCATACGGTAAAACCGTACTTTGCCTAGAGCAGATAGTGGCGAACTTGAAGATTGCTAATCGGTTCTCATCCAACACAGCAGTAATCTCAGAAACTTTAGAGTCAAACCATTCGCTCGTTCGAGCCTTCTTCAAACCGAAATTGGAAAGTGAGAATCGGAATGTGCAGCTTTTTGTTGATTCCCATATCGCAGGGCCCGATTCGAGTGGACTTGTCTTGTTTAACTCGGGTGTGAATGCTTTTGAAAATTGAGCCGATGAATTAAGTGCGCACATGTGAGTGACGTCTATCCTTGGTTTAGCAGACAATTTGGTGCGGTGAACTCTAGAATGGGAAGCGTTCGTTATGCACAAACCATCGAATTGTCAGTGTCGTAGTCCGCGCATTGATATGATCTGGTGAGGAGTGCTTGCTTGCTTAATCCCTTGAGTTCCTGGAGGAAAATAGGGCCTCGTTAACTTGTCTCCAGTTTGGTCTGTCCATAGCAGCCAGTATGATGTCGTTCCAGTTAAGTCCACACTTGCGGATTTAATCTTCACACGAGCGCTTCCAAGATAGCCTTGGTCGTCCGACCCGTCTATTTCTAATTGGGTTCCATACCAGAGCATGACGCGTGATGTCATCATAAGTTTTCTGCAAGGTGTGCCCAACCCATCTCGACTTTCTTCTATTGACCTGCTGGGCGATCGGGTCCTCAGGAGCAATCTGCCACAGGTCTTGATACCTTATCTTTTCTTGCCATTTTACCTTAATAATTCGACGAAGGCAAT
The DNA here is from genome assembly GCA_013407085.1 of Atriophallophorus winterbourni. Lineage (NCBI taxonomy): Eukaryota > Metazoa > Platyhelminthes > Trematoda > Plagiorchiida > Microphallidae > Atriophallophorus > Atriophallophorus winterbourni. Next base: position 66,748 of record JACCGJ010009424.1, on the reverse strand, counting down.
TATTGTGGAATGATTGCAAGCGGCCAGAAGACTTTGCTGTCATTCGCCAGGTTTCCTATCCACTTAGTAGCAGGGATTTGACGTTGCTTCTGAATATACGGAGTACGGTGAGGAGTTCGCTTCCTATATTAGTGCACCTAAAACGCATAAGATCGACCTGATGATAATGCTTTGAGCTACGATGTATCCAAGATAATTCATGTTGTGTGTATTTTTCAAAGAAAGTGTTACTGACATAAAGACTGAACTGTTTGCACAGTTCTAAAAGGTATTGTGCATTTTTAGTGGTTTTAGCTACACTCAAACTTCCAAGTTTCGTAATCTGCACCAATTATGGCATTGTAATCACCCAATACTTGGTGTTGTTGGCCTTCTCCGGTAATGTCGACCATAGATGCACATCGCAATCGCATGAATTTTCAATACACAATTTATCTCTTGCACGTTTTTAGGACTGTTGTGACGTTATAATAAATAGCGCCTTTTTAACAGGCATCGTATAGAGCGTAAGTGCATAAACGTTGACCGACGTAATGGTACCAGTAATGCGCTTCAGACTTATAGTCCAAATCCGTTCACTCCCACCGCTCCTCGGTTCTTTTGTTTTTAGTATGTCGTTTGGCATGGCGAACTAAACTTTACGCAGTCGAGGCTAATTATAACCCCTTCCTTTCCAAAATTGTGTAATTTATTTCTGTTACCGGTGTTTGGTAATCGCGTCTGTTGCAATGCAGCGACGTCGAAATTCAGCCCTTTTAGATCATTGTTAATCACAGCTGATTTTCTTACGCCTCTGATATTTGAGAAGTCGTCATGTAATCCTGGAAGCATGGACTGGACGTTCCAGGTTCCGAGTTTTAGAAATGACCTTTATTGGAAGTTATTTATTTCGCCGTTGCTGAAAATTACAGTCTGCTTGTCGGTTGATTCATAATTCATATTAACACATAAGGATAACCGACCTTGGCAAGACGACACCTTATTTGTTGGTGGCTTGAGGCGAGCGATATCCGTCCAATGTGACGTGAAAATGGCTCCCACCGTTAAAATAAGCCATAAGCGCTGAGCTCTACGTGACTCGGGCCATAGCTTCTAACATTTATATGGTGCTTCCCATTTCCTCTCGATTGCTGCGTTGAGGTGAACGCCAAGGCTGTTCAATGTGGACAGATAGCTGTTGCCCATGCAGCAAGTGCTTCATCTCCACACCACGACTAGATACAAATTAACTGCTTGTTTGATAGGTTTGGACAAAAAACCGTCGCAGGTGTTGGCAGGACGAATTTGAATATAACTGACGGGAATCCGGCTCCGTAATTTTACCTGAGTTTCACTCCCGAAGCTTTTTGCATCATTGCATGTAGCCTCAAGGCAGTGGAGGTTTGAGATAGCGGTTTTCGTTTTCCTAGGTTGAGTGCCTTCATGGACATATGAGCTGCATCTACCGGAAGCTTGCTGGTTTTGAAGTGCCAGACGCCGCTTTCGTCCTTCCTCCTATCAGTAGTAGCAGTTTGCCAGGTCACACATGACCACGCGTGCAGGCCACAAGCTGTATTTGGTTGTCATGGGCTATGTGAGACGCGCATCATCAAAACATATTGGAATTAATAGCTACTCCCCAAAACCACGCACGTCGTGACAACTATGGAACCTTACATTTGCATACATAAAATTAGCTTTTGAAAAATCGATTCATTCAGTATGATTGTGCGGTTTGATACGCACCTTCAAGGTTGGTTATATTGCCCGAATTGGAAATAACATTGGGTGGGTTACTGGATTGATAATACACATTTCTTTCCAGATTATTTTGAAACAAGTTGAGATCAATTTATTGGATATAACGAGGGGAAAATGACAAATAATTGCCTGAATATAAGCGTATTGCAATAAGAGAATCGATGACCCAAATAAAGAAGGCAGCAGGTGATGCGTGACAAATTGTAACAAAGGGGTAAGCGCCAAATCCAACGTAGTTAAATGTTTTGGCCGTTTGGGTAAAATACATACTAAATGTGATAAAACCCTAACGAAAGAAGTGATATATTTTATTAACAACGTTGATTCACCGTTACGTATGTTGTGCATGTCGAAGTAAACAGTCTAGTGATAACACTACAAATCCTACCCATGAGGCAAAACTAGAATCTCGAATAGAGATTTTGGAAATTTACTATCGAAAACTTGAGGAAACATTTAAATCGCTTTCGGTAGATACACCTGCAAACGCAATTCGACCCGAGGCAATTGTTGCTCAAGACAAAAAGGAAAAGGAAATTACATCAATAACTGCTCCCTTAACTGAATGTGGTGATAGCTCATCCGAAGGTAATAAAGATGGACCTACTGAACCCTGTTTACCTAGGTCCTCATTGGGTAAAATTGTGAAAACTTTGTCCAGGACTCCCCGTCGTCTAGTTGCTGGATCCGAGCCTCCCAAACAAAAGCAATGATACCGCTCATTCTACTAAGACAGATATCGCTCTCAGTGTAATCTGCACAAATATCCCGGAATCGACAAATTCACTTTTTTCAGCAAGAAAAGCACGTGAGCTCAATGAATGGACTAAGCTCTGTACACAAAGGGCTTGATAGCTTTGGTACCTACATCGATGACGCGCTTAACCCGGCGTAAAGACTCCCCTCACATAGACCGGACGCGCCTATTAAGGGTGACATTGCGAAATAAATCTGAAATGGAAGAAGTCATCCTCAATGCGTATCTACTCAGTGCTTGTCCCGTTTTGACCTGCCGAGTACAAGCCGACATACCTTGGTGGGAAAGTAAAGGTCAATCCACTAGTCGAGACCACGCTACTTCACGTAGTTTAATATTCCTCGGTGTCCCCGAAAATGTTGATGTAGTATCAGCATCGGAATCAAAGCAACATGATCTGAAGCAATGGTTATACATTGCCGATGCTATTGGATCTCGTGATTCCATTGTCGTAGATACTTTTAGAATACCTAGATCCTCCAACTATAAAGGTTATGAGCCCAGACCTCTGAAAATATTTTTTCTAACGATTGAAATGGCTATCACTATGAACACCGACCGGAAATCTAACCGCTCAAAACTTCCACCAGACGTGAGACTAAGTGTGCACAAGCGTGTTCCCTCACTGAAACCCAGAGAACCATCGCAATCACAGCCTGATTGCAATCTTGTTATTGACTGTCCAAATGTTACCCCCAAAAAAGGGTCCGGCTCATCGCGAGTCGGACCAATAGCTACAGTACACGATCCGACATTGTGTAAGACAAATACGATCAAGTGCATATATAAAAATGCTCAGTGTTTAACTAACAAATTAGCTGAACTATGTTAGCTTTGTGATAGACTTTCACCCGATTTGGTTGCAGTTACAAAGACTTGGTTCCAGCCCTGCATGACTGATGCTGAGCTTTTGATTCCGAAAATGTCACTACTTCGTCGCGATCGTGATCGAATATCCGGTGGTGGAGTTGCAGTCTACTATCACGAACGTTTAACGTAGTTTAACGTCATCGATCATCCTGACCTCAGCCTTCCTGATACGACGTGGTGCTCAGTAAAGCTAGTCAATGGAGATGAACGTACGATCGGCATTATTTACCGCTCGCCATCATCCGAAAGCTCATACAATGATAAGCTCATCGAATCATTGCAACACATCACAAGATGCCAGATTATCCAATTACTAATCATTGGCGATTTCAATCTCCCGCATCTGTTTTCGAAAGGTGAGCACTCCCTGCATTCGTTTGAACATAAATTCAAGGAGGTTATAGAAATTGCTTCACTACACAATCACGTTAACCAGCCAACTCGCTGGCGGGATCTTGACCAACCTTCAACCCTTGACCTTGTCTTAACACCTGAGGCAACCGCAGTAGAGGGTTTACAATACCTGGCACCACTGGGAAAGAGTGATCATGTTGTGCTTTTGTTTGATTATGTATGTAGTGCGGAACGATTGTGTGAACAGACAAAAGTCATAAGGAAAATACAATTTGAATCCTTAAATATCAGTCTCCGGGATGCATACACTCATGAGTTTGATTCAATGGATCCTGGCTCATATTACAATTCGTTTCTAAATTATCTCAATTCGAAGATTTACGAAAACTCGATTTTTGTACCACACAAATGCAGCTACAACAACCAGTTTGTTATTCGGAGTAGAACGAAGAAATGGTTAGCTGTTAAGCGAGAGTCTTGGGTAACTCATAAGAAGTTTGGTACGGAAGAAACTTGGAAGCGATTCTGTAAGGTACAGAATCAAGTCACGACTCTTGTAAGAGAAGATCGCATGCAATTCCAATGAAAGTTGCTTAAGAGAATGGAAAAGAATCCTAAGCTAGTAAATGAATCCTAAGATAGTAAACGAACTATCAAAGATCAAACCAGGTGTATTCTCTGTAGTAAAACCTCATGGATTGACCCACACTGCCCAAGATACCACCGACGCTTTAGCAAAGTTTTACTCATTCGTCTTCAATCCCAAGCGTTGTATACCCTATAAAGTTTCATCAAGTTCACCACATTCCGAATTATTATGTGAAATGACTATCAACTAATACAGGGTTTGGCGGGAACTTTGTCAACTAAACGAAAAGAAGTCCCCAAGCGCAGACAAAATTACCCCCTCTATACTTCGCAGGTGTCGAGTTGCTTTGACTGCTCCTATCACTCGCATATTCAATCTCAGCTTAAATGAAGGAAGAATACCACCGCAATGGAAAGCAGGGAAGATAACTCCTATTTATAAAGGCGGTAGCCGTTCAGACACAGCAAACTATAGACCGGTAACGTTACTTGCGGTGATCTCTAAATTAATGGAACGCATTGTGACTGCGCGTATAAGAGAACATTTTGAAGACCAAAAACGATTGACAGCAGCACAACACGCTTTTCGGAGAGATCGTTGCAGTTTATCTAACCTTCTTACAAATTTCGAGGATTGCACCAAGGCAATAGACGAAGGTGATGCTGTACATGCTTGCTACATCGATATCTTCAAAGCTTTCGGTAGAGTCAACCATGACATCCTATTTAAAAAGCTCGAATCCTATGGAATAACGGGAATGTTGCTGTATTGGATAAGAGACTATCTTACTGATAGACACGTCCAAGTTCGCGTTGGCAGCACCTCATCTAGAAAACCAGACGTCACGAGTGGAGTTCCGCAAGGCTCGGTGCTTGGACCTCTTCTATTCTTGGTGTATATGAACGATATAGTAGAGTATATTGGATGCAACTTGATACTATTTGCCGATGATATTAAAATTTGGAAACGTGTCAGGTCTGTTAATGACTGTATGGCATTACAACGGGATCTAAGCATATTATTTCGTTGGTCCCAGTTAAATGAGTTTCCATTTAACCCGCGAAATGTAAAATGCCTCAGCTTGGAAAATCTTTGCACCACACGTATCAGCTTGGCACGCAAGATCTCGTCTGGATCATAGCAGAAAAAGATCTTGGTATCTGGGTTTCGATTAACCTGTAGCCTGAACAGCATTGCCGGATGGTGTACAATAGAAACTGCCTTATCTTGAGTCTTCTCAAAAGAATATTCTGGATTTTTACGCTCGAAACACTACCCCGGGTAATTAACACGTATATACGTCCTGTTATGGAATATTCCATCCAAGCCTGGGCACCGTGGCTGAGGAATGATATTGAACTACTCGTAAGGATTTATCATCGTGCTACAAAGTTGGTCTTCCGGTACAGAAATTTGCCTTTCACAGAGCGAATGTTAAAACTGAACCTACACGATTTTACCCAACGGCGGATACGTAGTGACCTTATGTTGACCTTCAAAATCCTGCATTCTGTAAACCATTCCCTTAAACACTTGCTAAAGCCCAATGACCTTACTCGAACACGAACACATTCAAAGGCTTTAATCATTCCGCATTCTCGATTGGATATACGTCGTAATTTTTTCTCTGTAAGAATTTGTTTCACTTGGAACAATTTGCCTGAAGAAATCACACGATCGGAATCTATTCAGGTTTTCGCTTCCAAACTCCATGAGTTTATCTCGAACCATGCGGTATGCGAGTGTCCCTATTGATTTTTTGAGATATTTTATATTTTTATTTATTTTTTATATGTTCCATATACCTTTTCATCCTATGGTTATTGTTAAGCTTAATGCTTTTTCTACCATAAACTTTTCTGAGTTCTGAGTTCTGAGTGTGTCACGACAAAAACTCAGCCACTCAGCGACACTGCAAATTCCCCACTCCCGTATCAGCTGTCGCCGATATTTTTATTCCGTACGTGTCTGTTTCGGATTTCCCTCCCCTATACTCTTCTCATCTCTCCCAGCATCGAAACGTTTATTCGAAATTTGGATACTTATTTGTTGCCTAACGATTTGACGACACCTGACTCTTGGTAAGTATAAAACTTGACTAAACTTGAAATTACATGTTTGTTTTATACCTATTTCCTGAACAAATATTTACTATGATATGTTAATTATGAAGCTATGTGCTTTTTGTGACCATAAATTCTTGAATCTTGAATCTTGAATCGCAGTTTCGGGGCGAAATGTAAAATCTGCCAAAATGTCTTTCTTTTTTAACGAACACCTTAGAATTTTGTAAGTTTTTGTAAGGATTTCCGTTGTATAATGTCCAAAGTTCCGTTGCATTTATCCAATATCCCTCTCAAGTTGCAAGAGCAAACGAAAGCAGGTAATATTTGAAACATATTTGTGACAGAATAATCCCATTTTTGCTGAACAAACGCATAATTGCCGAACACAAGTTAATTTTTATTGAGGGATATTTGCGACACATAAATAATCATCTCAATGAAGCATGTATATAATTTGCAAGATTATAACTTTTCGGTTCAATAATCAGCATATTCAATTATCACATTCTTACATCGATCTAGAAGAATCTGGGGATAACTTTTGCATTGATATCTCCTCCACAATTTCAGCCATTGATTGTCGTGGTAATGTTTTCACAGCAAATTTTTCTTTGTTGAAGTTTAATCGCATATTAATGGAAACAAGTATTGCAATCGCTAAAATGTATCCAATAGTAAATGAAACGATGGAGCAGTTCAGGTAAATTTGCACAATATTTGTGGAAAATGCGGCAACTAATCTGCGGCTTTCGGCGTCAGGTTGATTAACATTGCTCACATTGAAAGTTGTTAAATTTGGTATCCATATGCGGCCGCTTCCATCGACAATCGTGAGGCGAACTTCATACAATGCAGCTACGAAACAGAAATGAATAAAAAATAAATAAATGTCAGAAAGGCGTTATGGTCATAAATAATAATCAGTTATCCTTATATTTCACAAAACTGAACAATGAATAATTCGCACTTAGGATTTTATATGTACTAACGTTTTGTATAACTATGATGACCAGTGTCATGAGTGGAATTATACCAAGTGGTGTAAATTAAAACATTCTAATTTGGTCATCAAAATTTATCAGTATTAAGTGCACTATTCCATGTTCACCATGCTGGGGTATGTAGCAAAAATTGATCTCGTGTTATGTAGGATATCCGAATAGGCTATTTAATGTGGGAAATAGTTACAATTAAAAGTTATGCATCACTCAATTCATTGATGCGTGACAATCCTTGAACCTATCATCTAATTTATTCAGCACAATAGAGCATTTAACAAACACGAAAAACCTTTGTGATATAAAATCTAATAAATTAATCCTATAACATAAATGTATAATACAATGCTGATACTTGTATGGTACGCAAACGTTGATGAATAGTAAACAATTTTTGCAGGTTCATCACTCGAAACCATAGATGAGCACATCGAGTTATTACGTTTAACTTCCAATGATCGAATGAAACACTATGGACATTCACCATTTTGTTGTGTTTAGTGACTAAGGTTTTCACAACCTACGACAGACATTGTCGGTAAACATTAATTGAAATATGTTTAACATTGTAGTTGTGTCTTAACAAATGTAAGTAACCTGATATTATACTTTCTAAATTCAAGACAATCCATTGACCATATAGTTTAGGTTCGCACGCAAAACCCGATGATGAATTGGAAAAAAATCATTCGATTTGAAGTTAGTGACCCATTGATAATAATAATAATAATAATAATAATAATAATAATAATAATAATAATAATAATAATAATAATACTAATAATAATAATAATAATAATAATAATAATAATAATAATAATAATAATAATAATAATAATAATAATAATAATAATAATAATAATAATAATAATAATAATAATAATAATTAATAATAATAATAATAATAATAATAATAATAATAATAATAATAATAATAATAATAATAATAATAATAATAATAATAATAATAATAATAATAATAATAATAATAATAATAATAATAAGAATAATAATAATAATAATAATAATAATAATAATAATAATAATAATAATAATAAATAGATTGATTTTATAATTTCTCATTATGAACTTACTTTCATTTAAGTCACCGTGAATTTGACAAAATGATTTTTCAAAATGTTGTGGTTCTGACCATGTATTACATCCCTTTAGACGGATTTCTGTGTATATTTGAGATCTTTCTGGTACAAATTGATTGACTCTTCCGATTTGATGAAGGATTTTCGTTAAAAATTCGTCGTACGTTATCGAAGATGACGGTAAACAGAGTCTGACTGATTTCTTTAAAAATCCCATGGATTCCACTAATAGCGGTGAATTTGTTGGACCTGCTTGTAAATATTTTGCAATTAGCAACTCGAATTTGATTCAAAAAGTACAATAAATACCTAATAATGATAGTTAAATAATTAAAAATGCTCAACCAATGGTCAGTGAAACTGGCCTGACCATCTTTCCTTGTGATATGTAAGTTAGAGAATGATAGCACTTTAATATATGGCTCAACTCATTTGCATCCAGCCAAGTAAGAAATTCGAGCGCATAAAAATTGATTCATTGATCGATTTATTACATTTACAATGTTGATCAAACATGACAAACTGGTTAAGATTTGCATTCTATGTATAACCTTCTCACTAATTCCTAGTTGTTGTGAACAAGAAACTAATTAATCTCACGGCCTTGAAATAATGATGGTAAGTAGTTAGACATTTAGCCGTATTACGTACTTTCCAGCAACAGGATCACACCCAAATATCCATAGTAAAACTCCAACTCTTAAGATGGAAGTTCTTAAGATAGGTGAAATTCAGATGGATTAATATGTATTTGCCAAAGTGTTCGATAATCGTTTTTCATGTTCATTGAAAGTCAACGTTGGATTTTTCATGTATAAACAAATGGAATCCGTAGAAATCAAAATAACTTTAAATGAACCGTGTTTGAGGTAAAAAAACTTCTACAACACAGATAAGATATTATAGTTTAAGGCGACATAACCGCTCACTCCGGAGACAGTTTAAAGCGTGCTCGTCTAGCGAGAAAAGAAAAAGGTAAAGAACGAAGGGAGATCACGCTGATGCAATAGAAACTTGATTGGTCTAATGTATTTGAATCAAAGCAGTGAGGTTTCTAGGTAACTTGAGTGTTTTATTCAATAGCATTTATGTGGTGTAGTAGATTAAGTTGCATTGATATAAATTCATGGTCGACAGGCAGGAAAACAACAACATTACTAATATATTAACGCGGTATTCATCCAATCAATGATCACAACTCTTATCGCATTGGAATTCATAATCTTTTATTAAAATTGGGTAATTTAAATTAATTGTTCGTAAATCAATATACATCACATTTACATCCCTATTACATTACATTATGCTGTGCCTTCGCAATTTTTCGCTCTGACACTTTTGGTCATATCTTCGCCGAATCTGCTCGGATTTATCCCTTACCGAGAATTCTGAGCTACTTTCCATCATATCTATTAAATCATTTTGCTCTTGTCATCAAATTAACAGCAAATTTGCCATATCGTTGAACATATATCTGTTTGCTCACGCGGACAAACCTTTTCCCATTGCTAACTAGTTCAGGGTTTTTGCTATCATTGCAAAGATCGCGTCGAGTTACGCATTTTGACACTTGTTTCTGTATTCTACCTTGTGTAGTCAACGAGTTATAGTGGATTATTTGCAAAATGACGAAATCACGAGTTCCAAAGCAGCCACATCGACCACCACCACTCAGCCCAACAACCCACTTCAGGCTACTAACACGTTTGACCGCATCACGAGATCCAACATACGGACAAAAAATCGATCGATCATGCTGTGACAGCAACAAATGACCTCAGTGCGAACGCAACAATGGTCACGGCCGGCCCAGCTGACAGGATGAATCACGCCACACAAAATTGTTACGAGGTCACGTGCAAGTCATGTGAACAACCGGTGAGTCCCATGGCGAGTAAAGTCAACGTGTTTTCTGTGTATGGGTAAAATCCATGGTAAATGTGACCCTACTTTAGCCCCAGATACAATAGTATTAATAAATAATGAAAAGGTTCTAGGCGCCTGCTGTCTGCGTTCGTTGCAGATCTTAATCCTTGCACGGTGCCGATACATTTGAAGCCAAATTAGAAAAAAGAATGGCATGTATCGAATCGAGTCTTCGACGTGTGGAGAAAATTTGACAAATCATGTGAGCACTCAAGTGATCACTGTTGTAAACCATCACCTCATTACAACGATTTCGGAGTCACCACGGAAGGAATCTGAGTCTAAGGCTATTGGTGTGCCCAAAAAGAACAAAAAACAGGGGTAATCCCGTTTTGGAGTCAGTTAAAACGACCGCGGAAGTAGGAAAGTCATATAGAGATATGATGTTACCGTCGACCTGATCTGTACACTCCAAAACTGTTGTACCCGACTCACAAAGTCAAGCCCCAAATGCTTTAAACTCTAGAAAAATCTGACTTTGCGGTACGAAAAAAGAACTTCCCATGTGCGCTGAGCGTGATATGTACGAACGTTAGCGAGTCCCAAGAAAGCCTTTTTAATAGCAAACAGAAACACGACGTCGAGAAATATATATACAGTGGAACCCGGTTACAACGAATCGCTGGGGGGAGAGTAAAATGTTCGTTATAAGCGGAGTTCGTTGTAAGCGAGTTGCGACACTGACAGTCCAATCTCACGTTTTCTGAAGTATCTGGCGATACTCTTTTGTTTAAGTTTTGACTCCGCCACTGCCTCTGTAGGCCAGGCTGCCTGTGTCTCGCCAAGCTGTGTCAGTTCTATTCTTAACGCACTGCAGGCCTATCTTGACCGAGCGTTGCGGGTTAAAAGCCAGACAAAGCGAGTTCGTTGTAAGCATGTACTTTATTGAACAAACATAGCTGTCGGGAAAGTGTACGGTGTTCGTAATAAGCGAGATTCGTAACAAACAGTTCGTTGTACGCATGTTTCAAATAAGCTTGCAGATAGGGAATTTATTTGGGAAATCATGGTGGTTCGTTATAAGCGGGAATTCGTTGTAAGCGAGTTCGTTGTAAGTGGGTTCCACTGTGTATATATATATATATATATAGTTCCACTCTGAGGTTATTGTAAAGTTAATTGCTTTTTCAACCATAAAACTTGAATTTTGAAAAAAAAATAATCTTGAAATAAATACAACGTACTCGTTGAAAAAGGTTTTGTTGTTACTGTGGCCAAACTTCCGTAGATAGTTTGATTATTGTTCACCACTCGTACAGCAATTTCGTAGTCTCGTTCGGGTACCAATCCAAATATCCATGTATATCCAATTTGAGGTCTTTCTAGGGTGAAAGTCTTCATTGTGAATGTCGCTCCATCGCCAGGGGCATATTTCAAAACTGATATGTGAGATTTGTATTTAAGTTTATTGTTAAACTATAAAGAACTGAATAGGCAGATAACGATCAAATGTTTTTATGACATCGTAATTAATAGACTTGAAAATTAGTTCATTTTGTAGGAGTAAAATTTGTTTCCATTTGAAGAATCAAAAATGTTAGGCTCTACCTTTTATTTATGTTCATCAATAAAAAATGAAATTTACAATATTATATCCGAAATTAAGATAAAGATTGAACGCTCGGTAAATATTGAGCAAATATTTTTGGAATGCATACGAAATTAACAGAAAGGAAAATAAATAATTTGACAATGAAAAAGGACTACATCCGAAACGGCACGACTTACCTTTATTTATCCCTGTTTTATATCGATCTCTTGCATTTAAGAGCCTCCATATTTTTATAAATAAATCCCTATCCAATTATGTTATCTGCATTAATAATACATATTCTAACTCCTTTCAAATGAACACCATAAGAATAGGGTATTTTTGTTCCGGTCAAACATTAGACTTTCGAAAATATCTTCACACGTCATCTTTCCTATCACTTTCGCAAAGTATCATGATTTTGTAATCAGCATCGTAAGACGGCATTCTTGCTCCGAGATTAGTTACAACGTTGTACGGCTTGAAATTATTTGCCACTCATCTTCTTATATTCCTAAATTAATCTTAGCTTCACTTCATTTTCGCTCTGCTTTCACCTAATTCATTCATCTACACTACACTCGGAAATTTCATTTCACTTGCTCATTTAACCGCAATTTTTAACAGAATGTGAGGGAAACCGAAATACAATGCCACACTTATTAAGTGCGCGTCCTTTTCACAAAATTGAAAGCTCTGCATGACCTTCACTAAAGCATATTGTCAATTTGATGTAGCTGATACATCTAAAAAAACTTTTTTCTACAAATTTATAAACCTGATTTTTCCAGGTTCTTTAAATTTTTCAATGAGTATTGATTATCCACGAAAAATAATAGTGAAATAGACGGATAAAAAGTAAAATAAAATAAAATAAAATAACCAATGGGCAGTGACTTCACGCATGTTTGTAAGTGCATTACCAACAAAAGGTTTGAACATAATAGACAGCGAATTGAGTAAGTTTTCTATCTTTGTATTCGATTAAGATAAGCAAATTTTTTTATGTTTTCAACTAAAATAGCACATATCATTCATTGGCTTAGGTATAGATGTTAATTATCGAAAAAAAGTCCAATATCTGTAATCGATCTCCCTAATTGTGGTGTTAAAATATCTTTATTTTACGATCATTTGGCTTCCAACCACATTTTGTGTTGGTAGATAATGTTTTTTTAGTTTTCGGGCGTCTGCTTAATAAGTAGAAAATCCACATGCGTTCTTGATAGACGACAGGCCGAAGTACACCTAATTATAATGAAAAGTGCTACGTTATAGCCAGAATTCCGAAGCATGTTTTCTTGGTATACAGATGCGCAATAGATAAAAATCCACGCCGTCAAAAACAGGTCGACTGTTATAATCTGAAGAAACATTCATGAATGCTTGATTGCGATCGTTTAAATGGTGAACGTTTGCTCAAGCCGTAAATCGTGGGACTAAAATTATGTGTATTCTGGGTTTATATCTGACGCGAGACAGGACATCCACTGCTTGATGAGCTCAAATGAGAGCGAAACTCGAATCCAGTTTCTCCCATGTGTATTCTTGTGATCAACTTTGTGAATATTTCTAAGGTTTTCGTACTGATGAGTAGTCACATAACAAAAATGAAGTACCATTCCAATCAGTTCTACTCCAAGAAAAAATCTTTTCAGCCGAACTCCTCGGAGTACGGCGACCAAGAACAAGGAAAGAATCTTGACTGATGTGACCTGATGTGAAATTGCTTGGAAATCTCCCTAATAAATTTAGACATTCACAGATGCTACTAACGATTGATAATTTTAGCAATGCAAAGTACGGTCCTTGGATGGTCAAACGATCTGCGAAATTGGAGATGTCCCCGTTTACATGTGATGCTGTTTTGAGTTTAATGTCATCTCTATTTTCCATAGGCACTGTGTATATCTTTTGTATATATATAACATGAATTTCAATTTTACAACTAATTTTATTCAACAAAAGAGACGCTATATTGTCTAAGTTCATTTGCCCATCATTTTTTTATGATAGACATGAACTAAATGTACATATATGTATTCATCCGTCACACGAACGCAACGACCAGTTTCAATTAAGTCAGTTTCAAAAGTGATTCAAAGTATTACCTGTATTTTCATTATTTTATCGTTGTATTAATGGCAGGCATATCTTGCAAACCTCCTTGAATACGTTTCCGAATACATCATAATTTATCACATTTTAACAATGCGTATACATTGCTGTGAACCGATAAGTCGTTCAAAAATAACTCAACCAATTTTACATACTGTGAATTTTATTTTACATACTTCACAATCATGGCTCCGCTGTAGTGTTTCGAGCGCTCAAATATTCTTACCTTGAAATATATCGACGAACCAATTATATCCACAGTCTCCTTCACACCAAGAAAGTTTGGCAAACGTTGACCCGACCAACTCGATTCGAAAACATGGAATAAGCTTAACCGAATTCAAAGTAGCAAAATTCCTGAAATGATATGGGAAATATTTAGGAGCATTAAACATTATGTTTTTCAAAACTGTGGATTCCTATGCTCATTTAGCACGTGGTTTCGTCAATTTGAATCCATTTGATATTTTACTCCCATATTATCATTGAAATTTGTCATTCGGTAAGGCAAGACGGTGGCACATTTATACATTTTTTGGCAAACTGTTAGAGATTATGCTTTATAGATTTTGTTCCCATGCTTCAAGAAAAATACGAAAAAATTATAGCCATGTTGATTAAAAAAGTAAAATCACAACGAACTAATTGCTATTCTGAATAAAATCCACCTAAACATGGATAAGTTCAAGCCAATACGTAGGCGATACTAAGGATAATTTTATACAAATAAAACCACTTGGGTAATTAGCTCTCAGCATACACGCCTGTATTATTCGTTTCCAGCATACTGTGATTGCTGTAAATGGTTTACAAATTTTTGTTCCAATCAACTGCGATGTAGGTTGAACATCGGTTTAAAAAAACCATTGTTTGTGTGTAATCATTAAATGTACATAAAATATAGAAGCATGGTTTAAAATGATGTAGTCAAGTGTGATCAATCTCAGAGATCATTTTTTGGAATTAATAAAAATTAGTTAATCAAATGTCGATTTGTAACGTTAACGAGAAATAAAGGGTATTTAAAACCAGGCAGGTTTTAACTATGCAAAACACAGCGCAACTAAAATTAACATTGGTATCATCAAAATATATTTTCTGCCTCTAAAATATTTTCGGTTAAATTTATGCAGCAAATATAGACTGATATATGATGGATAAATTGAAATATTTTTTTACAAAATCATATTTAATATACTGTAAGAAAGAAACAAGATTACCGGCGCCAGTAAATTGAAGGGAAGCGATATAATCAGGTTTCCACGAAATTGTATACCATACGGCAGACCTAGTCAATAAGTGCCATGCCGCACGATTTTCTATCCCCATTGGGTGCATGTGAACTAGGAAACTACTGAACAGTAAACTCTATTTTTCCGCACCAGCGAACCGAATTACTAACCGACACAGATCAGGTGGTTGATCCGGTCCATTCTCATTGATTTCATGTGGACTTCGTGATTAGCAGAGGCTTTAGAAACTCAGGTGTGAACCAGATTGAGCTGAAAAGGACGAAGATCAACTTGGCTCTACTGCAACCAACGTGCTTACCAGACAATAGTTTGCTGATTGACACTCATCAGTGTGTCATTTTTGTTCAATCATAAAGGTATTACTGGGTGAGTAGAGCTGAATGAAGCACAAAGAGCATGCGGATCAAGATTGCTACTTCAATTTCCTCAAATGAATGTTGTTGGCATACGTCGGTCGATGTCGACCATGGATGTACATCACAATCGCATGAATTTCATGTTTTAGAGCTTTGTGAATGGGAAGAGTTCGATTCGGGAGGAACAATCTCTCCCGTGGCGCTTGCAACGATAGTCAGAACCCTGTTGTATGCATCAGTTGCAAGCCGGCGGCGTGATCTGCGTTCAGCAGCAAAGAGCTTTATCTGCTCCTCTCCAGCTTGCAGACGACTCCTTACACAATGCCTCTAAAGTAAGCGGTCAAGAGCAAGTTCTTCCCAGCTCGCGGGGTCAATTTCAAGAGCTTTCATATCTCTTTTGCAAACGTCTTTGTACCGCGAATGCGGTCTGCCCAATGGTCGACTCCCGAATTGCAACTCACCACAGAGTAGATCTTTCGAAAAACAACCATTTTCCATTCTATAGACATGACCAAGCCACTGCAAGCAGCGCTGTCGTAATTGGGTGAACATGCTCTGTAGACCAGCTTTTGAAATCACTTCAGCATTAGTCACCCTGTTCATGCACGATATGTTCAGGTTACGACGGATGCTTCGTAGATGGAAAGCATTCAGCTTCCGTTGGTGTTTTGCTTGGGTGCTCCAGGTTTTCCTGCCGTACAGTAAAGCATTTAGTACGCACGCACTGCATACTATCATCTTTGTCTTTACAGTCAGCTTGCGGTTACCACAAACACGAGAGCTCAATCGTGACAAAATGACAGCTGCTCTGCTAATCCACTTATCAATCTCCGTGTCTAGCGAGATGTCACCCGCCATGGTTGAACTAAGATATGTAAAATGATTAACTGACTCAAGCTGACAGTTTCCAACAGTGATGATTGGAGGCGATACAGTCCCTTGAACAAGAAATTTGGTCTTGCGCATGCTGTTTGTTATACCGAGGTCTTTGCATGCCGACGAAAAACAGTCCATATGCGACTGTAGGTTTTCTTGGGAGTGAGCAATAAAGGCTGTATCTTGGGCAAACAACAGGTCACGGATTAGCACATCCCGTTTTTTGGTTTGTGCTCTCAACCTGTTCAGGCTGAAAAGCTTAATATACCTCCGCTTGTGTATGTAAATGCCTTCTGTTCTCGTCCGAGAAGCGTGCTTCAGAACCAGAGTAAAGAAAATGGCGAACAGCGTGGGAGCTGGCAGGACGGAGTTGAATAAACTTCGGGCTGCCTAACGGGACTCCGGCTCCGGAATTTTACTCGAGGTTGACTCCTGGAGCCTTTTCCATGATTAGATGTAGCCACAAGCTAGTGGAGGTTTCGGATGAGGGTTTTCCATCCCCTAGGTGGACCGCCTTCATGGAATTACGAGCTCCTCCTGCCCGAAGCATGCTGGTTTTCAGGCACAAGTCAGCCGCCTTCGCCCTTCCTCCTGTCAGTAGAAGCAGTTTCGCCAGGTCATACAGGACCACGCGTGCAGGCCGGGACTTGGACTTGGTTTTCAGAGGCTATATTAGACGCGTGCCATTGGAGCATTTTTGGAATTGGGAGCTTATCCCCAAAACCGCCCCGGCCGTGGCAACCTTGGGAGCAGGATTTGTTTGTGTTTGTGCCGCTGAAGCGAGTACTGTATAAAAGAGTAATCAAAAAGAAACTAGAATAGAGTACCTACACCTCGAATGAACATGCATTCAATAAAGTTTTCTGATCGCGTAAAGCGAATAGGCTTCCTTGTGGCTTTCACTGCCATGCATCATAACAAGCTATTCTAGTCACTCCGCTTGACAACATAAACAGTTAAGCAAATAATCCAAGACGATGCTTGGTGAAAGACCGCCATTTCGGGACATATGCTGAAGCGTAACTAACCATTGCGATATCTGATCGCGGGGACACAAGCCTGAGAGACGCTCTGCTCCGAGTTTGGAAAGGTTAATAGTAAGGGTTTTTAACTGCCTATGACACGTGACGGTTTGGCCACCACGAGCTCTACACCAATCAGGATGTTGCGTCGCAAAAAGAATTCGTATCGGAAGTCGGTTGTCCGGCATCCGTAAAACGTGATTTAACCAGCGTTACATATGCAGGTTGATCTGCTTCTCTATATCAACAGTACTACCGAACAACTTATTTCGGAGAGCGTCGGCGAGTATGCGATTTTAAAAGCTAACTCCCAGAATGTTGCGGAGACATCTATTGTTGAAAACCCGGAGACGCTGAATGTATTCTTCACGTGTAAGGTCCAGGTTGCGCACCCATTTGATAATACAGCACGCTTTATAGACTCTACCCTTGAGTAACAGAGACGGTCGTTTCTGACACCAGAGTTGACATAGCTTGCAGAATGCTACGGTCGCCTTACAAATGCGTGCCGAGATCTCGCCATCTAATGATGCAGAATTATTGATACAACTACCGAGCGAGGTAAAATGAACTACAATTTCACGTGCCTGGCTGTTAAGTAATAAAGTGCGGTTTGATAAGTCAATGTCCTACTGCAGAACAATGCACTTAGAGCGTGCTAAATGCATTCAGAATGCGAGCACAATACTTGCTAGCTTGTTCAGTATCGCTTAGGAACCTGTGTACGGGTCGAAGCGCAAAGGTATATCATCAGCATAATCCAAGTCGAAAAACATGCCAACTGATATTAGGGGAACTCCGAAATCTGGATGATTCCATGATAGAATCGATTAAAAAATTTAACAGAAAGGAGAAATCAGTCATCTTTATCGGACGCCACTTGCTGAGAGGAATTTGTGCAGAACAACATGGCGAAACAGGGCGTTAAACAGGACATTTCCATCGACAGAATCAAATGCTTCTTCGAAGTCTAAAGATATGGCTGTCGATAAGTCCGTCGCAGTTCAAAGATCTGTCGACACAGCCTCTGCCAGCCCGGAAGGCAGCAAACAGCTGGACACGGATTAACACATCACGGACTTATTTTTGTGCTCTCAACTGGTTCGGGTGGAAAAGCTTGCCATCACTTCGCGTGCGTAGGTTAACACCATCTGTTCTCGTCCTAATAGCGTGCTTCAGGAGCAGAACAAAGAAAATGCTGAACAGTGTTGTAGCAAGAACACACCATTTTTGAAGCCTCGTCGAATTTCAAACGCTTCTGAACTGCAATCGTTAAAATGGATTGCGTTTTTCACGCGAATCATGAAACCATCATGCGCGTGTGATGTGCATTTATCTATCCACCAGCGTTCGGAGCATTCACTAAATTTCACTATGGAAGTCGATAGCACTCACAGTGCCAAAACTCAACACGAATGTTGGATAATAGTCCAGTGTTGGTGAACAGATCACTACAGAAGACATGAAAAGAAATGAGAGAAGTACGGAGTGTCCATCACACACAAACAAATTCAGATATGGCAGGGGTATTGCAGCCGAACAAAGATTCGCGGTATGTATGGTATGGAAACACAAGCCTGATCCAGCAAAGTGCTGCAGAGTCAGAGACTGCACGTGGTCTAAGATACTGTCAGGTTGCAAGGACCTAGACAGATATGAGGGGGAACAGAGAAATGGTAGTCTTTCAGCATGCAGCTGACTACCGTTAATACTAATGAAATGCAAGTCTACCAGAACGATGAGAAATTTATAGATAAAATGGAAACAAAAAACTGCTCATAAATAACGGAAAATGCTTGCGCTCGGGTTTGGTTGAACTTGTATTCGCCTACTTGACATGCAAGATGAGTGCAGGCAACGAAACACGAGTGTTCAATCTCATAACCCAAATGAATATGCTTGTATTAAACTCGGCTTATTGCAAAACAGGACGTAAGTTTCTTTATTATTTGAACAACTATGTGCAATTTAAATTCTACCGTATATAATGCATGCGGAGATGGTGTACTCTTTTGCGCATAGTAGATTCAAACCTCAATGATTATTAGTTTCTCTGAACCTTCATGTTTTACCTTTTAGTGAAATATTAGAACTATTTCACCTACGAATTCTCGAGGGTTGTCTAGCATACGCATCGAAAGTTTCGACGTGTAAATTAATCCTAAACGAAGGAGATATTCTATCTCAATTAATCAGACTATCACCATCAATCATCAACACAGAGGGACTTCATTTTCCTTCAAAACCTATTTGATACGACAAAGTATTCACTTTAATGAATTTTTATGTGGTAACATTTAAACACTTACTGTCCATTGCCGTTTAAACTTTAGTATATATAATCTAGGCACATCGAATTTACATACAACAATTTATTTTGAAACCCGCAAGATTTTTAGATGAAATTTGAAGAGTGCATAACAAATCATTGGTTTCAAGGATTTTTTTACAGATTAATCCAATGTTTATCCCAAATTTCTCTCACTGATCTCATGTCAATGATTGTTATTAGATTTTCTATATTATAAACAATAATATTCATGAAATAATTTAAATAAAATCATCAATGGTGAATTAATCTTATATTTTTCATATTCCACGGATGACGGCATCGAGAAACTAGTTATGGAGTGTATGTGCAGAGGATCAGAGTACCACAATACATAAGTTAAATAAATAAGTTAAATTAGCCTGAATTTATATAGGATGAAAATTTTGAATATTTCCCTGGTATGAATATTCAGCGCCTTGTGTGAATACTCACCCTATTGGTCCCTCATGTTTCATATTGAGTAAACTGATGGAAATTTTGAGGTGAGAATTGTCTGGGACTGTTTTAATCAATCCATAATATTCGCCATTTCGTAATAATAATGGATTGACCGCATTAGATGTTTGGATTTTCTGATGAATTGCTTCAGTTTGTAAGCAGGTCGCCGTGTCCATGTGCCTGTAATACGCTAAAGGTTGTTTCAATAATGATGCTGCAATGAAATCCTGAATTTAGGAAGAGAAGTAAACAGTCATGTAGCATTTGTTTTGCAAGCACATGCAATTAGGAATTTTTTATGCCTATTTTTTAAACGCGTTAAAATACCATAGATTATAATTTTTAAATTGATAAATGATATTTTTCAAAGTTGACACTTTGTCAATGCAGAACGTGGAAATATCCAAGCCAAACATTTTTTGATCGCATTTTCAGCACTCTTTCTCCCAATTTCGTGGCGTTCCCTATGAGGTTTCACACCCAACCGGATCCCTTCCGCGTTATCTAGATACATGATATGACCAGTGTCCAGAACCTATTCGGCTACAGCCCAATATTTCATTAGTGATTGATACTCACTGGAACCACGGGGTGTCTAAGCGATTCATTTTCGTGTTCGCTGATACTAGGCATTTGCGCAACGTAAATCTAAGCTAAACTCTTGCGCTTGATTTTCCAGATAAAATTGTCCGCGTGGACTAAGGTTGTCTCATCTCTAAGATGTTTTAACAATGAGCCAGGCGTTTTTCATCTATTGTGCGTTATTCAAGATTTTACATACACTCACACACATTAAAAATTCTCAGTCATATGTCAGCCCGCCAATGTTCGCAACTGCAGTGGATCTGATGAAATAAGATCTAAACACATAATGTAGGTTGGCTCATCAACTTATCATCATACTAAATGTATATCTTAAGTAAGTTGAGATTGGTCAAGTTAAAACAATTTAGTTTCGAAACTTTTTCGTACTGACACCGTTGAGCTAACCAAACGTCTCTGACAAAGCGGAACGTTACGAAAATATGTGTAAAAACAGATTCATTATATTTTTTAATCAACATGGATTCGTAATTGATCTAAACGACATTAAAATATCGTGTATCGGTTGAACATTCAGTGCCGATATAATGTATTTTATTGACGAGTTCTTGCGTGTTCACGTATAACTGCGGCGAGATCGTATAAAATGCATTTCCCGTAACAATATGCCTAACGCAATAGTAAATATGTCATTCAAATTGTCATGGGTAGAGATCATGAATAAGCGAAAATATCGATAGTTTGTTCAAACTTTGTTTTCTAATGAATTTGGAATGTGCGTGTATGCTATTATACAGTATGTGTTGTTGATTCAAATATCTTGGCGTTGTGTTATCACTCAGTTCTCAAAATTTTGCTAGCAATATTTCTATGCCACTTAGCTAGGCTATGGCACAGTCCAATCTAATGTAGTTAGATATTGTGTTTTTCTGCAGTCTTCATAACTTTCTTAATTTTATCTGGCTTATTGAAAAGGATGTTCTGCTTATCGAAAGAGGTATCACTGTTATCGAACGACTAAGTTACGTCTCTACCGATTTATTTCGTGATATGTATGTCGATCGACACTACCGTAAATGTGACCGATTAAACACATTTATTCCTTCCGATATGGCACACAAACTGCATGAGGCAAGTGTGGCTAGTAATTCGTTCTTGTTCAGCAAAGCAAATTTCTCTTCCCGAATATCCGTATACACGGATAACGTCATTTTTGGAAATTTGTAGAGCATAATGTTGAATTCATAGTACACTCAAATCTCCGTAATATGCAACCTCGTTACTATGCCACTATCGCTATTGTGCCACTTTTGCTCGGTCCCGACAAAATTCAATAGAAAATAAATTTACTATGCCACTCCATACTCTCGCTACTATGCCACTCTTCTGTGACTATTTGAAAGTGCATTTTTGCGCATTTTACGCATGTAGTCAGCTGGTTTCAAGGTCAAACACGCGATGTTTCTCCCTGACGCCAGGTACAACAGCCAATCACATAACGCACAACGACAAGCCTCTTTCCTACTCTTGCTTCAAGTATCAATAGATAGACCCACGAAAGCACGCGCACAAAACAGACATTCACAACAGTGACATCGTTATTTTTCAAACTATTCAGCCCATAATGTCAGTTCAGAAACGCAAAAGAATCGACTTTAAGCTTAAGGAGAAGCTCGAGATCATCGATGCTGCGAAGAAGAAGCCGAATCAGTCCACGTTGGCGAGAATGATTAGCAACAAATGGGGCGTCGAATTTAAGAGAACCACCATGAAGTAAATTTTCAGCAAGAAGGATGCAATTGAAGCTGCAATCAAAGCTGGAGTTCCATCGAAGCGCATGAAGCTGACGCAGCCTCACGATCCGAAACTAAAGGAGGGAGTGCTGATGTGGCTGAAGCAAGCAAGAGGACAGAATCTGCCTGTCGCGGCGATCTGATCAATGCGAACGCGATGAAACTGGCCGAGCTGATGCACATCCTAGACTTGATGGCGAGCGACGGTTGGTTAGACAGCTTCAAGAAGCGCAATGGCGTCACGTTCAAGACAGTGCAGGGCGAAGCTGGAGCGGTGGATTTCCAATCACTTATTAATTGGCAGCAGCAGGTTCTCCGGCCCTTACTCAGGCAGTTCTCTGCAGATGATGTCTCCAACCTGGACGAAACTGGACCCTTCTAGCAACTGCTGCGAAAAAGACCATGGCTTTCAGGGGAGAGCGGTGTACTGGAGAAAAGAAAAACAAGCAAAGATCACTCTTCTGGTTGGGGCAAACATGAATGGAAAGCTCTGCCTGCTGAGGAAAAGATGGACGAAAACAAGGAGATCAAGCTGCCTGACTTTCTCTTAGCCGACAAACGCCTCGCGACTGGCGGGTCATTCACGGTGGTAGAGATTGCGGAAGAGATGCTGTACAATGAGGAACCGGTGGAAAGCGAAGACGAAGTGATTGTCGAGGATGAAATCGTTCTGTTCGAGGAGTGCAGCGTGCTGCATCACTGTCCGGAAGTTCATGCAGCAGACAAGCGGAAAGCCCTTTGTAATGCGAGCGTGTGATGGACGAGATGAACGAGATCCGACGAAAGAAGATGCGTCAGCCAACGATTGTTGAGAGCTTTGGACTGATCGATTGAGCAAATAAATGAGAGACTTGAGAAAATGGAGCCGTTTTTACAAACCCTCGTTACTATGCTACTCTCGCTACTATGCCACTCTCGCTCCGTCCCGACGGATGGCATAATACTGAGATTTGATTGTATTTTGTATTAAATTTAAAATTTAATGATTCACGTCATGCGGATCCTCACCGAGTTGTGCGAATCTAATGAAAGCATACATCAGTAAACCCTCGGTTGACTGTGTGCAAGTAGCAATAGCCTGTAACTTTGTGCAGCTTATATTAATCAGATTACTGTATACAGGGTAATAAATCATACCTTATGCTCAACAACCGATCCACAATCTTGTAGGTGGTCCGCGTTGGTGCACCAATTAATCCGGTAACCTTTAAAAATTCCATTAATATGTGATTGTAACAGATTTTGTGGGATTTGCTTCCATTTAACTAAAAGTGCATTGCCAGTTGTCCAAATTATAGTGGGAGTCTCCATTAGGTAATTTGGAGCTCGCTCAACAGTGAATCCCTCGCGCACTAATTTCGAAGATCCGAAGATTGTTTTAATTTCAAATATCACCTGTAAATATAACCGAATTGATTATCAAATTTAATTATCCTTGTGGCTCAGTGAATATAGAAACAATTAAAGTATATAACAAATAGATTAATTATATTATTTAAGTAATGCGTCATTCTCGGTTCAAATAAATACAGGGAGATTTATCAATAAATGTTTATATCATGAAATATCATGTTGCGGTAACTAACCTAAATGCATGATAATTGAATCATGATAGATAACATCCAACATTCGTTTCGTTGTGTCAATGGAGATATTTACAATAGTTTTGAGAATTGGGATATTTAAACAGACTGATTTTATTGAGGATGCATTAATCCAAATGTACGAAGAACTAACTATGAAAGGAAGGGATTGATAAAGATTAATTGAACTGAAATTTCTTTTTTAAGTCGAGCATCTGCAAATTGTGTTATTGCATTCAAACACGTCAAACTGTTGCTTATATATATTATCTTCTAAGTGACGAATAGTTTTCATCAGATTTGTCCATAAACAACTAACCTTGTATTTTGTAAAGCTCGGGACATCTTCCTTAATAAGTTTAGTGAAATTATTGTTTACATTGTTCGGCATAGAAGATATTTCTATTTGACAAATATCTCTACTGATTTCAATTGAAACAGGGCGAAATGCAGGGCATCCAAGGCAGATATATGTCACGATATAACTCAAAACTGGACCTCCGTGCAGTAAACCGTCGACATGCTTCAGATGGAACAAAAAACAATTAGTTGTAATATAAAATTATTTATCACATTTTATGAGACGTATTAAGTCGTATAGATTGCGTAGCGAACGCATATAAGCAATTTATCGCAAATAAAATTTTAACGTGTTTGATGATAAACAAAATTTTGATTGTTTTGAAAATTATTTTTTAGTGTCTGGCTGATAAAAGAAAAAATGCAGTCGATGTTGCTGTAGTTTCGCAAATTTTGTGTAAGCTGGACAAAATACAGAAAGCTTTTAGTTTACATCAGCTAACATAATGCATAGCAATATAGAAAGTGTAACAGAATAATGAAATTAAAAGAAAAGTTTACAAAAATTTATTCCTGTTGTTTAATATGGCATTTTTGGCTTGGATTCTATAATAATAATGATAACAATAATAATAATAACAATAATATTAATAATAATAATAATAATAAAAATAATAATAATAATAATAATAATAATAATAATAATAATAAAAATAATAGTAATAATATTTAATAATATTATCAATAATAATAATAATAATAACAATATCATTGATAATAATCATAAGAATAAAATTAATAATACTATGATAAAAATAATAATGATAATAATAATAATATAATAATAATGATAATATTAATATTAATAATATTTACTAATGAAAAACTATCAATAATATATAATATTAAGACAAAATAATGAAATAACTAATATTACATAAGCTTAATTAAAATAATGATAATAATAATAATAATTTAAATAATAATAATAATAATAATATTAATAATAATAATAATAATGATAATAATAATAATATTAATAATAATAATAATAATAATGATAATATTAATAATAATAATAATAATAATAATAATAATAATAATAATAATAATAATAATAATAATAATAATAATAATAATAATAATAATAATAATAATAATATTAATAAAATTAATAATAATAATAATAATAATAATAATAAAATAATAATAAAATAATAAAATAATAATAATAATACTAAAATAATAATAATAATAATAATAATAATAATAATAATAATAATAATAATAATAATAATAATAATAATAATAATAATAATAATAATAATAATAATAATAAAGAAAATTAATAAAATAGAATAATATACATATAATAATAATAATAATACTAATTATGATAATAATAAGAATAATAATAATAATAATAATAATAATATAAAATATTAATTAATAATAATATAATAATTAATATAATAATAATAATAATAATAATAATACTAATGAGTAATAATAATAAGTTAATATTAATAATAATAATAATAATAATAATAATATTAATAATAATAATATATAATATATATATATATATATATATATAATATAATACATGAAAATTAGCTTAAACCAAAGACCGTACATCAAAATGTCGTATTTGGTTTGCATTGTCATTACACGCATAATGAAAGGGTTTTCAATATTAAAACCCCACTAAAATCTTTTCATTATTTAGCATGTACATTTTGATGCATGACTAAAGGCATGCTTAATCCATGCCAGGCGAAGTTAAATTATGATTCCAGCACCATCTGCAAATATGTTGTTTACGAGGCTTTCGAAAAAACTCGAACCAAATTCCAGGAGCCTTTTCTTTTCCATTTATCTGGTGTTTTCTAACTCACAACGGTAGTCCAACGATCCAAAATTAATTAGTTTATCCGCGAAAACCATAAACCCTTAAGACGCCAATCGGTAAAGTGTTTATCACACTCATCTGTCTATTACACTTTTTATTATTTAGGCGTTATGCTGACCTTGAGTGGGAACCGTAACACAACGAACTATGTCACAGGTAAAACGGTGACGTAACTAACGCTGGATTTAGTGCTTTAGAGATGGTAATTGGCGAATGCACTTCATCGTGGTTAATATGTTATTTTTCGTAACAGGAATATTACTAGTAGAATCTGAGAAAATTGTAGCTACATGTATATGATTTAAACTTATTGTAGTGTGCAAAACTTTGCGTTTTATGTACGTTTCGTTCAAGGCCGAGGGCTGTTAGTAGTCATAGTCCTGCGTTCTTGATGGAAAACAAGGTTCTCAACGATCACGCGATGAAGTAAATTCGCAGTACGTGGTATATTATTGAATAATGTGTAAAACAAATTTATTCGGCTGAAAAAATCGTCCATTTTAAGGATGAACAGAAATTCATTTAATAAATTTAGTGAACCCATTTTATTGAAAATAATTCAAAATCATGTGGACTAACTACGTTTCGTAATCGAGCATGGAAACAATGAGAATGTTACTCACCGTCCATCGTATGAATAAATTGTTAGTTTTCGTTCCGTATATCGCTAGAATGTTCAGTACACTTGAAATTGGTGCAGGTGGGGTATAACATATATCCAGCGATTGTGTATTCGGAATAGGTGCAACATTTGAGGGCTCCGAAAACGCGTTCCCTGATACCACACGAATACGAAAGTGATAAACTGAATCTCCATACAATTTCACGACTGCCTTGTAGCCTAATGTGCTGTCCCATTTTATTTTGAATATATTATCGTCCGGCAAACGTTTCCACTCATCTAAGCGTACTTTCTCCATAGCCGCGTTTCGTGCTGGGTTAAAATGTTTACTGATCCATAAACTTGCGACAGATTTCCGATTATTGTGTTTAAATCCAGATTTGATTATTTCGTAATTCGAACGATTGTATCCTGCAATCCATTCTATGTAAAACCTTGGTGAACTGTCCGAAAAAGTTTCCAAATCCCACTCTAGGATCGCAAAGCTCATTTTGGAAGAAACGGTACATTGAACTCGTAGATTCTTTGGTATCGGTAAAATTTCTGAAATGATTTTTAAGGTAACATTATTTTCCATATTCAAGATTCAAGATTCACGAATTTATGGTCACAAATAGCACATAGCTTCAC
The DNA here is from genome assembly GCA_013407085.1 of Atriophallophorus winterbourni. Taxonomy (NCBI): domain Eukaryota; kingdom Metazoa; phylum Platyhelminthes; class Trematoda; order Plagiorchiida; family Microphallidae; genus Atriophallophorus; species Atriophallophorus winterbourni. The sequence continues at coordinate 39,039 of JACCGJ010009424.1, read as the reverse complement.
AATTACCATATCATAGTAAGTATACGTTCAGGAAATAGGTATAAAATAAACATGTAATGTCAATTATAGTCAAGTTGTATAATTACCATGAGTCAATACGCAGGTGTCGTCAAATCGTTATGCAACAAATGAGTATCCAAATTTCGAATAAACGTTTCGATGCTGGGAGAGATGCAAGAGTTTCGTGGAGGGAATTCCAAACAAAACAGACACGTACACAATAATGACGTGAATCACGGTATTCGAATAAATGTTTTAAGCGATGATGTGGGGTATTCAATATTTTATATGTTAGTATCACATCGCTTCGAAGGCTTTATCGGAGGGGAGTGGGGAGCCTCAGTTTTTGCAATCGTTCCTCGTACACTAGTTTACGGAAACCTCTTACGAGTTTGGTTGCGCAATGGTATATTTTGTCAAGCAATATTATAACCTTTTTTAATCACGGAGTCCAAGCTTGTGATGCATGTTCCATGGTTGGAATTATATAGGCGTTCATGATGGTGGGCAAAGTTCCAGGCGAGAAGGTTTTGAAGATCCGTCGCAGCATACCTAGAAGCTTCGAAGCACGCTTGTAGATAATCTCACAATGCAGGCTGTTCTTCAGGCTGCCGCATACCCAGACTCCAAGATCCCTTTCCGATTCTGTCCAGCTCAAAAAAGTCTGCCCAAAGTGATACTGGTACTGGAATGGCTTACCAATTTGCAACACCTTGCATTTTTGGATATTGAATGGCAAATTATTCCGTACCGACCATTCGTGTAGAGCATCTAGATCACGTTGCAGCTGTACACAGTCCGCAATTGTTTTTATCCGGGTCCAAAGTTTAATGTCATCAGCGAAAAGAATCACCTTGCATGCGAGCGTCTCCGGTAAGTCGTTGATGTAAGCCAAGAAAAGTACTGGCCCGAGGACTGAACCTTGCGGTACGCCACTAGAGGCATCAATAGCCTGTGATAGTACCCCGTTGATTCGAACGATCGCCTTACGCCCACTGAGGTAACTTTCAAGCCATATGAGTAGCTGTCCGCTGATACCCATCTGCTTCAGCTTTTGTAATAGTCGAAAGTGATCAACTCGGTCAAAAGCTTTAGACATGTCCAGATAACAAGCGTGGATGCTAGCTCCTTCGTCAACCGCTTGGGTCCAGTCATTTAAAACCGTCAACAGGTTTGTCAAGCATGAGCGAGATTTACGAAAACCATGCTGCGCTACAGATAGCATATTTTGTGATTCCACGTGATGAACTATATTTTCTGTCACTATACGCTCTAGAACTTTGGATATCACAGGAAGTAGGGTGACAGGACGGTAGTTTGCCGGATCTGAACGTCTACCGCCTTTGTAGATAGGTGAAATTACCCCTGTCTTCCACTCTGTTGGCACCACTCCTTCAATTAGAGAATGTTTGAACAATTCACACAAAGGTTCACACAGCTGCTGTCACAGGATTTTAGTATAGTCGGAGTGATCCCATCCGCTCCAGGGGATTTCCTAGGGTTCATTCGACACAAATGTCGTTGTATAATCACTGGATTTATCTCGATCTCAGTCAGCTGTTGCGTCACTGTTGATGGCGGTAATTCTTCAGTCGATCGAATCGCTAACGGACTAAATACTTTAGCATAAAATTGAGCGAGAGCATCAGCTGTTTCCTTTGCTGAGACTGTTAAGCCATCGTCAGTAAGAACAGGAAACACCCCTGGTTTCACGCTCGATCGAGCATTGACAATCCGATAAAGCAATTTAGGATTTCCTTCCATTTTCCAAGATAGAAAGCGATGGTAATTTTGCTTGTCTTCTTTGATGAGAGTGTTTACTTTGTTGCGAATTCCGCAAAATTGTTGCCACGACGCATCAGTCTTGGTATTTCTGTGTTGAAACCAAGCAGAGTTCCTTTGCCCGATCCATTTTTTCGTGCGACTACGAAGCTTAAAGCGAAAGTCGCTTAACTTCGTTCATTAAGAAATCGCGAATTTTGATATATGTTTGACTGAAGTCTTTCTGTGATTGCGGTGCAATGTGTCTCCGTGTTGTGATAATCAAGCACTCGCCAATTTACTAACCCAAGCGCGTCACGTAAACTCACGTAGTCGATCCTTCTGAATAGTTTTGGGGACTCACATACTCGTCTAGCGCTGCATACATATCCAAAACCTAACACAAGATGATCACTTCGACCGAGAGGGGCAATGTAGTCAACACCTTCAACTGCTGTTGCCTCGGAAGTAAGGATTAAATCCAAAACGGACGGTAACTCTGATCCTCTTTTGTGGGTAAAGACGAAAACATGGTTATACAGTGGAATCATGTCGATCAGCTCACGGAATTTATGATCAGTTGTGTGTAGAGGATATCTGATTTGTCAAAAAGATGAGGAAGGTTGAATTCCCCCTTAATGAGTAAACAGGCGCTTCTCATCTCTTCGGCATAGTGTAGACCCTCTAATACCCTGTCGTTTTGAGCATTCGTCGAAGATGGAGGGCGATATATTATGCCAATGATGCAGTCGTCCTGTTACTCCTGTGTAAGGCTACACCAGAGGGTGTCTTCTGATTTGAGGTTGGGATCGTGAATCTTCATGCACTGAAGACGTTCGTGAAAGTATAAAGCCACACCACCACCTTTTCGTGGACGATCGTTCCGTAATAGTATCATGTTTGGGATCGACAGTTCCCTTTCATTCATACAAGATTGAAACCAGGTTTCAGTCACAGCGATGAGGTCTGGTGAGTATCGTTTGCACAGCTCGGTTATTTCAGCCAATTTATTAAACAAACTTTGGGCATTCGTATAGAGACACTTTATTGAGCTTTTAGCATGTAACAACTAGTCAGTAACAGTATTTATTGGTCCGACGCTGTCAACGTCGGACATTTGTCGTTTTTTGATGCAAGTTGAGATATTTTCACTGGCGACTTTGAGTCAGACTCGGATGCCTTTGCAATGGAAGGCTGCAATTTGACTTCAACAACTTTGGGATTGCACAATCTAACGTTATCGGGTAATCTCTTTGTATAGTTTCGGGTAATCTTTCTGTATAGTTTTAGTTCGGATCGGACAGCATCTGCCATACTACTTGACAAAAATGTAATCTTGAGTGGATTTGAACATTTTCCTTGATAGTTTCCATTTTTTTTATTGATTATACTTTATTTTAATTATTTGTTCCATTTATTGATATTGAGTGAAATAATGATTATTTATGCTGCCAATATCTGCTTAATTAATGCCGAAATTTTCTATATTCACACTTCAATGGAATTCGCGATGAAAATCTAAGACAACGATTGCATTTCCAGCAAATTCCTCAAGCCAGTTATAAATGACCGTTTTATTTTGTCAGTTGCATTCTATTCATTAAATTTCGTTAAAAATTTCATGTTGTTTTGTATCTATTCAATTTGATGCAGTATGATTAATTTCATCAAGTTTTAAAGTATTAGAAAAGTAGAAAGTTTCATTGAGATTCTCTAAATGAACTCTGTTTTGATTTAACCCTTTCAGGACGGATGTAACCTTTTGGATACATGAACTTCGCAAGTCATTTTAAGCTCATTCTAACTGAATTTTCCAAATTTGTTTTGCACGGCGGCATACAGAATTTTGTCAACTGCAGGGTGGTTTTCTTCTTTGTTCGCAATCATCATTGACTTGTCCACAGTGAAAGAGAAAGTATGTGCTGGTATGGGTTTCGAACGTATCCTCACAATTCGCAGTTTTGTGAGCCGAATAAAAATCGTGTGGAAGTCTCAGTTATTATAAATTTTGTTCCAGTATAAAGTTAGTCATGGCTACAAAGACATTATGTGAAAAAATTGGAATAAATCAGAAAATCTTGGAAATGCGTTGCGTTTAAATAGATGTAACCTTTATGTTACATCCGGCAGAAGTCACCAAAATCGTACACTGGTGACTTATGCCGGATGTCATCAATTGGTTACATTTTGTTATTTTCTCAATTATGTAAATATCACAAACTTTTTATATTTTTTGTGTTATTTCACCCCTGGGCAACTCGTTTCCGAAAAAATATTTCATTTCGGGTTAGAAAATAATTCAGGCATGAAAATGTTAAACAATTCGGAATAACATCCGTACCTGAATGAAAGTGTGAAGTGCATCATTGAGGAGTGAGAGATGAGATTAGCAAAACTCTATCCCAAAGCACAACGAAAAGCGGTAAATACCGGAACGACTGAAGATAAACACACAATAATTCAATTTTATTATGATTGCAATGGATTGTTTCGAGGGAAAACATCCTCGGATCATGAGAAGATTGTCAACATTGGCCGTTACTGAAAGTTATGCATTTCATGATTTTGGATCAAACGAGCATAGCGTTGTTAAGACTTCAATCTAAACGGTTGGAACGAGATCGATTGAAGCGTAATACAGATGTGATAACCGACACACCCATGTCTTTTTATGGTATAAACAATATATATGTGAACTTGTCACCATGTGTATATCACGTTTTTATGAGATAGGTTATATTTGTGCGATTATTATTCACTAATAAACGAAACATTTTATATTTCGAACAAAAGCCTCACCATGATCGGAATTCTCTGCTTGAACCAAAAGTGTGGAAGTCAATTTCAAAGTAGTGCCGGAGAAAAGACTCAGAGTAATCAAGTATTCGGATCCTGTTTGGAGGCCGTTTATCGAAGCGGACTGTGAGGAATGTGTTAACATGCATGTATATGAGAGTTGCGTTTGCAATGTTCCGTCCGGATCAGGGATCGCTAAGAAATTCCATGGAAAATAAAATTGTAAACTTGCAGAATATAATTTTAATAGCACTTGAGAAATTCAAAATTTAAAGCCACTGTTAAATTAGATTTGTGCGAAGCACGACGAATCACAAAGTAATTATAAATCAACCGCTACAGATAAAAGAGAATTGTGGTTTTTGAATTTTTAAATGCAAAGGATATGAGCAACTAAATAATTTGACATTAAGGAACGTTTATAATTACTGTTTGAATAAGTTCTTGGAGAACAGAAGAAATTAGTGAACGGAATAGTTCCTCGGATTAATTGAAATCTCATACTTATATACGGTATCCCCTAATAAGTGGTCTGCTTTTCGACGACGATGTAGCAATCATAGCTGACTCTTATGAGTTGATCCACCCATCAATCGGTCGCTTTCAAGTAACGTTTGACACAGGTTGCTAAGCTTCTTTACTGAGCGAATCCATCATGTCCATTACTATTATGGTCATACACACAGGAGGGAAAACAAACGTGTTTCAAAAAGTCGGCACAGAGGATACATGAAATAATGATGTTCAAATTACTAACAAGTGAATTTGCGCTTCTATGTCACTTTTGGATAAGCTGGGTACGAGTTCAATAACTTGTCCTCAAAGATGTAGCTCGAGTTTTAACCCAACTTCATGTACAAATAGCTCATTTGCATGCATTTTCGTCACATACACACCCAACGACCGCTTTCGTGCTGTTTTAGCAAATCAGGTATGGACATTAAGATCAGGATCTGCTCCCGTTCAAAACAGTAGCACGACGGAAAACAAGTTGTGCTCACATTTCACTCTTGGCTAATGTTGGTGCCACCAAACGTTTTATTAAAAATGATAGATTTTACCCTAAATGTAGTGATTCTAAACAATTACACGTGAATGTACAGGTTAGAGACAATTAAGTGAGCGTTATATCGAAGCGGAGGCTGAGCGGACACTTTGGGAAAGGTATATCATACAGGCAGCATGTACCGTTTGCTGAGTGGCTCCTTACTGGTATTCGCAGTAAAAACGTTTTGACATAGTAATCTTGCCGAGTAGGACCGACTAGTCATTTACAATTGTTATCAGCTTGAGGCCGTCATCTCCTGGCAAAGGCAACCAAAAGCAACGGCCTTAAGAAAAGTTACTAGAAATGTTCGTGACCGAGCGGAGAATCATAATCATTAAAAATGAACGTTTGTAATGAATCGGTGATAGCAGATTATTGGTAACGTTTCGCCACTAACTCAGAAGATTCTTAAGAATAGCTTAGTTTTGGTCATGTGAATGAAATTTAAGCTTGATCTCTGTTCGTATTGACACCCTTGGTCTGACAAAGCTTCGGAGTCAGAAGCGAAACGTTGCCAATAAACTGCTCTCACCAATACATTACAAACTTTCTTTCGCCTTACGAAACGTTTTAAAATGTTTAAATAATCATTCATATTCTAACAGAATTAACTGTTGCATAAAAAAGCTGAAATCACCTTTAGATCTAGGAGAATATTCTACGTTTGTTTTTTAATAGAATCAGCCGTGAAATATTAATGTCATGCACAGAAAAACTATCGAAATACACAAATAATGGGTAATAGTCATGTTATGATTCTGGCTCAACTTTTATAACCACCGATTGTGCACGTATCCACATCATCTGAGTTATTCCACTTCAGAATTGTGTTTTCCGTTGACCTATATTGTACCTTGATACCGGGAATCTGTTTGTATGTTTTAATGTATAGAGGTTCACTGAAAAATAAATGGATTGATGAAGTTAATAAAAAAGAGAATTTATTTGATAAAAATCAAAACAAGGTAATTTGTTACATAACAGCTTGACAAAACACTGTTTTCTCCTCTTTCAAAATATTGATGGCAAATAAAATTGAATAATTTTACTCTCTATGATGATTTAATAATCAATTGTGTATTTACTTAAGAATAAATAAAACCGTAGTTTTTTTATGTCAGTGGTTAAGTAATCATCTCAGAATTTATCTGCTTCGTGTACTATCCCCAACAACGAAGTATGTCGCCTAGATTTATCACACACACTAGTTCGCTAAATGAATATAATAGATGTCTTGTCCGTACCCATCTGGTGGACCAATAATAACTATACTGACAACTCTTTTATGTAAATCGAATTTCGACATGAGATTTATAAAATCTCTCCCAGTTGTACCCATGAATCCGAAATTACATGCTCTTGACCAATCAGGTGGGAATCAAATAGTCATGCGTCACACTTTCTTTTTTTCATAAATTTCCATAACCTTTAATCCTCACATTTTTAAGGACCTGCTTTCGGCTGCTGGACATAGATCACACGCAAACGTAGCCCAATGTTAGAGTAACGCTGATCGTTTTGAATGCAGTAGGAATAATCTAGACTCCAGAAGCAAACTCAATGTTCATCTAATATATGTGGATGTTAACATCAACTTGCACTTTTAATGGTCTACATCCTCAAATGAGGTCAAACGCAGCTGTTGAATTTGTTTTAAACAGTGTGGCAATAGGTTTAAGTAGAGAATCATAACGATTTCTGTCAAGCCATCATGTCGCTCAACATGATCAGTTTTTTGTTGTGCTGAAATCTGACGAACATGCATATGAGTACCAATTACTCTCTGTTTATTATCATCGAGTAGATTCAGTCATGAGCGTCTCGATCACTTGAAAATGGATGAAAACTATCGTTCTCTAGTTAAACATTGTGGTTCGATGTTTAAAATTGTTTGATTTGTTGCTTTCAAGTTGAAAATTATATAATACTTTTTCACTGTTTGATGGAGTGGAACATTTAAATCTTGCTGCATCTAACACTTGATTTGAAGCATCCAGAATTAATTTACTTATAGTAATCACGGGAATGTATGCACCACATTACAAAAATTGTTTAATGCATATCAAGCGAGAGAGCATGATATGTAAAATAATTAATCGTATAGAATACAAAATCATTTTTCCAACGAATGAATTCTACGTTAAACGCATATTTGCAAATTACTAAAAAAATTACATTCTAAAGTGGGGAATTACTGGGAGAGTCGAGACTAGGTGACAATAAACATATAGCAGCATTTAAAGTACAGCGAATATTTACAAAAAATAGCCTCTTGCAAAAGATTTCTACCGGCTTGATATTATTCTACTCAGCAGCGGAAATATGAAAAGCGTAATACACAAGCAAGGATACACAAGATCGCTGAGAGATCATTTATTGGTTTCACAAAACTGGAGCTTCACCAAACTAACTTCAAAAGACCATCCACACAGAAATGGGAGCTGAATGGTTTTTATTTAGATATTATCTATCTCTCATTCAACGTAATATGGATTGAAAAGGAAACGTGTTTACAGGTTCGAAAATGGAGATATTCTAAAAATATATACTTCAAGCAGTGATCAAAATTGATAACAGATTTTGGTGCATGCTTCACATTTGCCTCGCATTATATACAGTTTTTATTGATTTAACGAAGGCTTTCGAATACGTCAGCAAGGAGGGTCTTTTCAAAATGCTTGATTTGTTAAACTGGTTCCCCCAAGACTTCCAAAACTCGTTATTTCGTTCTAAGCATGAAGGGCTTAGTCCATTTTAACGGTTTCAGTTCAGAAACCTCTTAAATTCACCGAGGCGCCAAACAAGGGTGTGTTCATGCTCTCACGTTCTTCGGCATTTTTTGTTTGCTCTGCTTCTTAAGCATGTATTTTGTATGAGAACAGAAGGCGTTTACCAACGCACGCGGAGTAATAACAAGCTGAACTGCACGAGATCACAAACCAAGGTATGAGATGTGATAATCCGTGACCTTTTGTTTGCCCACGATGCAGCCTTCATTGCTCACTTTGGAAGCTAATGGGCTGTTTTTCGTTTACATTTACATTTTTAGGCCGACAATTAGCATGCATAAAACCGAGGCACTTGATCAAGAGATTGTATCGATTTCGATCATAACTGTTAAAAACGGTCGGCTTTAACCTGTGAATCATTTCACATATGTTTGTTCCACCTTTGGGGATAACCTCACTCTAGACACGGAGATTTATGAGTGGATTGGCAGTGCAGCTGCCATTTTTTCTCATGTTTGGGCTAACCGCAAGTTGACTGGAAAGACATAGGTGATAGTATATAGCGCATCCACACTGAATTCTTGATTTTACGGCAATGAAGTTTGTACCACACGCAATAAACGAACGGAAGATGAATGCTTTTCATGCATATTGGATGGACAAAGTTATTAATACTGCAGTGTTTTCATAAACCGGACTACATATCATGTTCACCCTACTACGAGAGCGCCGCCTGCGGTGGCCTAGCCACGTCTACAAAATGGAAAATGGTCGTATTCCAAAAGATCTACTGTATGGTGAGATTGCAATCAGGAAATTGACCATTGGGCACACCACAATTGCAGTACAAAGACTTTTGAAAACGAGATATGAAAACTCAGCCTCCATCGCCCGAGTTGGGAAGTACTTTCTTTCGAATGTTTACATATTGGCATTGTGTAACGTATGGTCTATAACATGGCGAGGATGAGAAAAAGCTCTTGGCTGCTGACCGCAGATCACGCCGCCAGCGTGCAACTGACGCCAAGGACGGAGTTCTATCTATCATTCCAAGCGCTGCGGGAGAGATTGTTACTGCCAAATCGAATTGTTTAGTCGTTCGAAAAGCTGTGAAATCTGAAACTCCATGCGATTGTGATGTTCATCCAACGTCGACATTGACGTAAGAGGTCAACAACAATTAAAATACTAATCGAGAAATACCGTATTTCGAGATTAGTATATAATTAATGATACCTGGGCAATCCATCGTGCATCATGTTCAGCACGCTGATCTTTATCTTGATCGTCGTATCTTCGTCCAAACCAAATATTGTACAGTAAGTCCTGGTTCCTATATTGAACACTGTTCCAACAGGATTGACGCGTTTATCCTCCGGTATGTCACTATTAAAATTTAATCGCCGGAGATGGAACCGAAGACCGAAGGGAATGGTTTTATTAATAAACTCCTGCGTGGATAGGAAATGTGCAATATTGAGAGCTTAATGTTGTGATTTTTGTGTATACATATATTTCTGGAATGAACTTACCGAGTATCGTGAGGTCTCTCCAATGCATCTGGTTTTCGATAAATTTTCTTGACACCAATGCACGCGGTATCCCATGAAGTACCCGTTCGATTCACTCACTAATATACTTTCATCTAAAGCATCCCAACTTATGATTGCACTGTTCGAACTGATGAGAGTTACCGAAAGATTAAGAATTTTAATTCGAGGAACGTCCTCCCCGGAATATCCAGTTGCATTATATGTCTTCCCTGGTATACTGTTTATCAGCTTCACAAGTGTTACCTTTGATAGAAAATATTTATGGCAATCGTTGGATAAAAAGTCTCAATAATGATTGCGATTTCAAACGTCAATGCATGTGAAATATACAATTGTCGTAATTCAAGGACATTAAAGGTAATTAATTTCAAATAGAGGTTTAAAACCCATTGAAATATTAACAACAAATGTTGGATTGTTTAAAATTGAATTCGAAAAAAACAATGAAACATACCATGAAAATAAAAGAAATAAGAATATATAGTTTGTAAATATGCTGAAAACGGATCTTTGGATGAAATCGATATCAATTTGAGATTTTATTTCATGCAAACAAGTTGTTTGGATATTTGAATAAGGTAAACTAATGAGAGGAAAACAGATAGGGACAGAATGAAAAAATAATTTAAAACTCAAGCTGGAATACGTTATCACCAGCAAATATTCATGAGTGCCATATTTATGCGTGAAAATTCGTGTGAAATCGTTCTAGTTTAGGGTATGGTATATGAAATATTTTGTAAAGTAAGATTGGATCTACTTGGATATCTTGATGTGAAAATCGTAAATACTTGGATGAGCAATCCCGCATAACAAAATACAACATATTTGGTGGCAAGGAGTTTTTCCAGCAAATTTGTGAGTAAAATTTAGTTGCTGAGTTGCATATCATTCAGTGTTAACTGTAGATTATATGAACATGAATGAATCTAAATTCGTGATATGGTCAAGAATGTTACTGATTGTATTTAAAACGTTCTCTTATATTAACAACATTTAGAAATCTCCGGTAATTAGGTAATAGATATGTTATTATTTTAGATGCATACATGCATTTTTCTCCTTGTGGTAAACCTTAAGTGTCGATATATGGTTTTCGCCCTGAGCAGATAACCTGCTGCATTTGCAATGCCTAATCTCTAAACTTAACATTTTATCATCGGTATACAATGGTTGAGCCATTTAAATTTAGCATGTTCTTGTTGTGCATCAAATCAAAACAAATTTTATTAATTATCTGTTATTTCAATATAAACGGATCGTTCAAGATTTGCACCATTTAGCCTACGGTTTTCGCAACTGATTTCGCCATTCTTACCCAATGTTTTGTGGACAATTTTATCCGATTGAATTGGTACCATCCATCAGCAAACATAGCCACGACTCATAGGAAGCGATTTTAGTTTAAATTTGGAGAAATAGAATTTAGAATGAGCCATACTGTGATTCAGGACTGCAGCAGTTTTAGTGGCACATAAAAACTGTAATATTTAAAACTCAAAATAAAAATAGTTTAGATCTTAGCTAAATTTGTTCAACAAAGCCCTGTAAACCACGAAACTACTTTGTTGAATCAATGTGTTTGACAATTAGCATTTGAATCTGCCTTTGTGTAGAAGTTAACGGGAATGTTGCTGAATTTGTTTATGGGACTATCTTACTGATAGACACGTCCAAGTTCGCGTTGGCAGCACCTTATCTAGAAAAATAGACGTCACGAGTGGAGTTCCGCATGGCTCGGTGCTTGGACCTCTTCTATTCTTGGTGTATATGAACGATATAGTAGAGTATATTGGATGCAACTCGATACTATTTGCCGATGATATTGAAATTTGGAAATGTGTCAGGTCTGTTAATGACTGTATGGCATTACAACGGGATCTAAGCATCTTATTTCGTTGGTCCCAGTTAAATAAGTTATCATTTAACCCTGCGAAATGTAAAATGCCTCAGCTTGGAAAATCTCTGCACCACACGTATCAGCTTGGCACGCAAGATCTCGTCTGGACCACAGCAGAAAAAGATGTTTGTATCTAGGTTTCGTTTAACCTTACACCTGGACAGCATTGCCGGATGGTGTACAATAAAGCTGGCCGTATCATGGGTCTTCTCAAAAGAATATCTTGGATTTTTACGCCCGAAACCCTTCCCCGGGTAATTAACACGTATACACGTTCTGTTATGGAATATTCCATCCAAGCCTGGGCACCATGGCCGAGGAAGGATATCGAACTACTCGACAGGATTTATCATCGTGCTACAAAGTTGGTCTTCCGGTACAGAAATTTGCCTTTCACAGAGCGAATGTTAAAACTGAACCTACAGGATTTTACCCAACGGCGGATACGTAGTGACCTTAGGTTGACCTTCAAAATCCTGCATTCTGTAAACCATCCCCTTAAACACTTGCTAAAGCCCAATGAACTTAGTCGAACACGAACACATTCAAAGGCTTTAAGCATTCCGCATTCTCTATTGGATATACGTCGTAATTTTGTCTCGGTAAAAATTTGTTTCACTTGGAACTATTTGCCTGAAGAGATCACACGATCAGAATCTGTTGAGGTTTTCGTTTTCAAACTCGATGAGTTTATGACGAACCATGCGGTATAAGATTGTCCCTATTGATTTTTGAGATATTTTAAATTTTTATGTATATTTTCATATGTTTCATATACCTTGATATCCTATGGTTATTTTTAGGCTCAATGCTTTTTTAACACAAAATTTTCTGAGTTCTGAGTTCTGAATTAATTTGTATAAAATGTAGTAAAATCCAATTGCATGAGTAACTCATAGATGTTGCTAACTTCACAGTCGTTTACTACAAAGCATATCCATGTTTATATCAATGAACTGTTTGTCATTTCAACGTTTTGTATAACATCAATCCCTCATCAAACACTGCATATACTACAATATGTTTAAGTTATTGTATAAACGTTTGATGGACTTTTGGTGGTTACCTAGACAGTTGACGCGTTGTGCAGACGCATATTTTTTGTGCTCTCATACTTTTGGATTTATTTCCTTACCTGCTTGTCTGAACTGGACGGATCAGATATTATTGGACTCGTCTTAATTTGCTCGTTTGGAATATATATGTTTCAACTTCGAACAAGGTGAATACTTGAGAATCCAATTTTCAAGTTTTAACCCAAATTTACCTACGCGTGAAATACCCCTGGCGATTAGGAATATCGGTCCTGATTTAAAATCGTTTGCTTTTCACCTATTGGATCGCGTCACTCCGATCCAACGCATTCACTTCACCGGTAGCTATCGGTCTATAAACAACCTCATCACCAAGTGCACTGATTCATCACTCGCTGGATTGTAACAATGACACGAAGGATGACCTTGAAGCCCCAGAAAAGAAGGCAGCACGCGATGTCTGTCAAATCTGTAACAAAGGGGTAAGCGCCAGATCTCATGTGGTTGAATGTTTTGGCTGCCTGGGTAAAATACATACCAACTGTGATACAGCCCTAACTCAGGAAGTGGTATTGTTTATTAACAACGTTGATATCCCCGGCGTTTGCTACGTATGTAGTGCATGTCGAAATAAACAGCCTAGTGATATAAATACAAATCTTCCCCATGAGACAAAGCAGGAATCTCGAATAGAGATTTTAGAAAAATGTTATCGAAAACTCGAGAAAAAACTTAAACCACGTTCAGTAGATACAATTGTCAACACAATTCTACCCGAAATAGATGTTGCTCAAGGCGGTAAAGAGCACGAGAAAACTACACCAAAAAGCGCACCCTTGATTGAGTGTTCTGAGTGCTTATCCGGATGCAACAAAGATGGTCCTATTGAACCCTGCTTCCCGCGGTCATCATCGAATAAAATTGCGAACACTATATCCAAGACTCCCCAACGTCTAGTTGCATCACACACTAACAACTCAACATTTGCCCATATGGTGACTAAAGCAGGTAAGTGTTTGACGGGAGCACAGACGCCTACACTTCTGGCGAAAGAGGAAGTTCTGAGCAAAACCGACTCACATCATAAGGAGCCAATATACTCTAATAAACACGGAAAGAATTAAGGCGTAATCTGCACCAATATTACTGAGTCAGAAATCACGCTCTTTCATGCAAGGCAAAAACATGACCTTGAGAATTGGTCAGATTTTTGCAATCGAATTGGCTTAGATGGTATACACCCGGTATCGGTAACTCGGCTCGCTCGTCACCCGAAGTCCCCGAACCAAGACAAACCACGTTCGCTTAAGATCACTTTCGACAACGAAAGGAACATGGAAAATGTCCTACCTAATTCGTATTTGCGCCAAATACAAAGTGACTCACACCAACGTATACATGCTGACGTACCTTGTTGGGAAACTCAACGAACACCCAATAGTCGGGATCAAGCAGCATCAAGGAGTATTTATCTGCTCGACGTTCCTGGAAATACAGGAGCCACAACGGTTTACGAGAAAAAAAACACGATCGTAAACAGTGGTCATTTATTGCCGAGACTATGGGCTCTTCAAATTCTGTAGTCGTCGACACATACCGAATAAATTGCTCGCCAAACTATCAAGAAAAAATGTCCAAATCCACTTAAGATTACATTTTTATCAAGTAGTATGGCAGATGCTGTACTATCCGGACTAAAACTATACAGAAAGAGATTACCCGATAACGTTATATTGTGAAATCCCAAACTTGTTGAAGTCAAATTGCAGCCTTCCATTGCAAAAGCATCCGAGACTGACTCAAAGTCGCCAGTGAAAATATTTCAATTTGCATCAAAAAACGACAAAAGTCTGACGTTGACAGCGTCGGACCAATAAATACTGTTACTGACTAGTTGTTACATGCTAAAAGCTCAATAAAGTGTCTCTATACGAATGCTCAAAGTTTGTTTATTAAATTGGCTGAACTAACCGAGCTGTGCAAACGACACTCACCAGACCTTGTCGCTTTGACTGAAACCTTGTTTCAATCTTGTGTAAATGTAAGGGAACTGTCGATCCCAAACATGATATTATTACGGAACGAACGTCCACGAAAAGGTGGTCGTGTGGCTTTATACTTTCACGAATGTCTTCAGTGCATGAAGATTCACGATCCCAACCTCGAATCAGAAGATACCCTCTGGTGTAGCCTTACACAGGAGTAACAGGACGACTACATCATTGGTATAATATATCGCCCTCCATCTTCGACGGATGCTCAAAACGACAGGGTATTAGAGGCTCTAAAATATGCCGGAGAGATGCGAAGCTCCCAATTACTGTTCATGGGGGACTTCAACCTTCCTCATCTATTTAACAGATCAGATCATCCTCTACACACAAGTGATCATAAATTCCGTGAGCTGATCGATATGATTCCACTGCATAACCATGTATCCGACTTTACTCACAAAAGAGGATCAGAGTTACCGTTCGTTTTAAATTTAATCCTTACTTCCGAAGCAACAGCAGTTGAAGGTGTTTACTACATTGCCCCTCTCGGTCGAAGTGATCATCTTGTGTTAGGTTTTGAATATGTATGCAGCGCTAGACGAGTATGTGAGTCCGCAAAACTATTCAAAGGATCAACTACGTGAGTTTAAGTTACTCGCTTGGGTTAGTAAATTGGCGAGTGCTTGATTATCACAACACGGAAACACATTGCACCGCAATCACAGAAAGACTTCAGTCAAACATATATCAAAATTTGCGATTTGTTAATGAACGAAGGTTAAGCGACTTTCGCTTTAAGCTTCGTAGTCGCACGAAAAAATGGATCGGGCAAAGGAACTCTGCTTGGTTTCAACACAGAAATACCAAGACTGATGCGTCATGGCAACAATTTTGCGGAATTCGCAACAAAGTAAACACTCTCATCAAAGAAGACAAGCAAAATTACCATCGCTTTCTATCTTTGA
The DNA here is from genome assembly GCA_013407085.1 of Atriophallophorus winterbourni. NCBI lineage: Eukaryota > Metazoa > Platyhelminthes > Trematoda > Plagiorchiida > Microphallidae > Atriophallophorus > Atriophallophorus winterbourni. The sequence goes on along the minus strand of JACCGJ010009424.1, from coordinate 23,259 downwards.
AAATGGAAGGAAATCCTAAATTGCTTTATAGGATTGTCAATGCTCGATCGAGCGTGAAACCAAGGGTGTTTCCTGTTCTTACTGTCGAGGGGTTAACAGTCTCAGCAAAGGAAACAGCTGATGCTCTCGCTCAATTTTATGCTAAAGTATTTAGTCCGTTAGCGATTCGATCGACTGAAGAATTACCGCCATCAACAGTGACGCAACAGCTGACTGAGATCGAGATAAATCCAGTGATTATACAACGACATTTGTGTCGAATCAACCCTAGGAAATCCCCTGGAGCGGATGGGATCACTCAGACTATACTAAAATCATGTGACCAGCAGCTGCGTGAACATTTGTGTGAATTGTTTAAACATTCTCTCATTGAAGGAGTGGTGCCAAAAGAGTGGAAGACAGGGGTAATTTCACCAATCTACAAAGGCGGTAGACGTTCAGATCCAGCAAACTACCGTCCTGGCACTCTACTTCCGGTGATATCAAAAGTTCTAGAGCGTATAGTGACAGAAAATATAGTTCATCACGTGGAATCACAAAATATGCTATCTGTAGCGCAGCATGGTTTTCGTAAATCTCGCTCATGCTTGACAAACCTGTTGACGGTTTTAAATGACTGGACCCACGCTTGTTATCTGGACATGTCTAAAGCTTTTGACCGAGTTGATCACTTTCGACTAATACAAAAGCTGAAGCAGACGGGTATTAGCGGACATCTACTCATATCTCTTGATAATTACCTCAGTGGACGTAAGGCGATCGTTCGAATCAACGGGGTACAATCACAGGCTATTGATGCCTCTAGTGGCGTACCGCAAGGTTCAGTCCTCGGGCCAGTACTTTTCTTGGCTTACATCAACGACTTACCAGAGACGCTCGCATGCAAGGTGATTCTTTTTGCTGATGACATTAAACTTTGGACCAGGATAAAAACAATTGCGGACTGTGTACAGCTGCAACGTGATCTAGATGCACGAATGGTCGGTACGGAATAATTTGCCATTCATTATCCAAAAATGCAAGGTATTGCAAATCGGTAAGCCATTTTAGTACCAATATCACTTTGGGCAGATGATTCTGAGCTGGACCGAATCGGAAAGGGATCTTGGAGTCTGGGTATGCGGCAGCCTGAAAAACAGCCTGCATTGTGAGGTTATCTACAAGCGTGCTTTTAAGCTTCGAGGTATGTTGCGACGGATTTTCAGAACATTCTCGCCTGGAACATTGCCCACCATCATGAACGCCTATATAATTCCGACCATGAAACATGCATCACAAGCTTGGACTCCGTGGTTAAAAAAGGATATAATATTGCTTGACAAAATATACCATCGCGCAGCCAAACTCGTAAGAGGTTTCCGGAAACTAACGTACGAGGAACGATTTCAAAAACTGAGGCTCCCCACTCCCCTTCACAGAAGCCTTCGAAGCGATGTGATACTAACATATAAAATATTAAATACCCCACATCATCCCTTAAAACATTTATTAGAATACCGTGAGTCACGTCATACACGCAGCCACTCAGTGACACTGCAAATTCCACACTCCCGTATCAGCTGTCGCCGATATTTTTATTGTGTACGTGTCTGTTTTCTTTGGAATTCCCTCCCCGAAACTCTTGTCATCTCTCCCAGCATCGAAACGTTTTTTTCGAAATTTGGATAGTTATTTGTTGCATAACGATTTGACGACACCTGCGTATTGACTCATGGTAACTATACAACTTGACTATACTTGACATTACATGTTTATTTTATACCTAATTCCTTAACGTATATTTACTATGATATGATAATTGTGAAGCTATGTGCTTTTTGTGACCATAAATTCTTGAATCTTGAATCTTGAAGCTTAAACCTAAGAAATGGAGCAAATAAATTATGAGAAAATTGCACAAATTTGTTGTAAAATCTACTCACCGAATACCTTTGATATATTTCAATATGTTCGACAAATCGGTCTCCCTGTAGCTGCACTCCGTCCAAGTTATCGCTCAATACAATTATTGCTTGTTGTGTGGTGAATATTTTATCCAATTTCTGCCCTGTGCAGGTTTCGCATTTCACATTTATTTGATATGATTGACTTGTTATCTCGACATTCCGAATAACTTGGTGCTGAATAAATTTATGAAGTACATGCTTTTAATTATGATTTTATTTGTGGTTTATTTATATTTATAATTTTATTGTTAATATGTTATTATGAAATATTTAGCTGCATCACACATGATTGCGAATACAATGAAGGAAAATATTAGGAACGTTTTGTAATAAGTTTGATGAAGTACTTTTTTTGGTTATGTTTCGCTTCGATACACATCATTCGTAAGATCAAGGGTGTCATTAAGATCAGTACAGAAATCTTTTCGAGCTAAACACAGGCTAGACATCGTGTACAGCAAGGATTTTGATAACGCGGTGGTGATGAGGTGTGGTGTGAAAACTTATAAGGAATGATAAAGTTATACTTGAATGCCATTGTTACATAGGGTTCATACAACGAACCACGAAGTTCAAACACAGAATCACATAATGATTCTTGGTCAAACACAAGGGGCGCTTACGGATGACCAAAGTAATGTGCTGCTAACACAGACCGAACTTACACTCCACTACGAGTTTCTGAATGTCTGCCTTCATCAGGTGGAGACAGTAATATAAGGTTCAGCGAGGCTTGAAACAGTGGATAGGTATAAATTTGTTTACAACATATGCACTGTTTCAAGGCTTACTGAACATAATCTTACTGTCTCCACCTCATGACGACAAACATCCAGAAACCGGTAGTGGAGTATAACTGCAGGGGATGTGAGCAATACATTACTTTGGTCATCCACAAGCGCATCGTTTGCTTGACCGAAAATCACTTTGTGATTCTGAGTTTGAACATCGTGGTTCGTTTTGCGAACCCTATGTCACAGTGCCATTCAAGCTTAACTTTGTTTACCACTTATCCACTGTTTCAAGGCTCACTGAATCCAATCTTACTGTCCCCACTTGATGACCGCAAACAGGTAGAAACCGTTAGTCATGTGTAAGTGTAGGGGATGTTGACAACACATTATTTTTTTAAAGAATCACTTTACGCCAAATAGGTTGAAATAACAAAGGCTCAGGTGAATTTCTTCAACAAGGTGTATAAGTTTGATATCGCCAAAATTTAGCTTTGTGTTCTGCAGCGCATTAGGTTTAACGCACAACACCAATAATGTGCACATGCTTCACGTAAACAGTTAGTTGTAAAAAGTTAGATGTGACCTCAGGTCGGAATCAAGACTTATTCGGTGTGCATGCGCAACGCAGGGGGTGAAGTGGCTATTGTAGAACCGATAAAACGCAAATGTGATAATTTGCCAGGTGTGAGCCAGGTGCAAATTGTTGACCTGAAAAGCCTTGAAAAAATTATTTCTGGCCGCTCCCTCTAACCCGCACTCGATACAATATGTCGGGACGTTGTATAAGTTGATAATTCCTTTAAATCACAATGAGAAATGAAAAATTAAGATTAAACCAAATGGTCCAATCCATAAAGCACAATGTACATTGTGCAAAATATTTCGCATCCAACGCAAACACCCGGGATAACGGAATCAGTGTTTACTAACCTGCCAGCTAATCACCAGCGTTCGCGCGACTGTTCCGTATACATTGATATAAGCAGGTTGGAAAGTATCTCGCTCTATAACTGTATCACATTTTGCATTCTCTGTTAACAAGGGGAATGTCTCAGATGGACCTGAATATATATCGCGAAACTTGTTATACAATCTGAAAATATACACATTGTCCGGCTCCAATTGAACTGTCGCAAGGAATTGCAAATCAGATGTCTGCGGAATACTGGGCTCAATCTCAAAACTGGTGACATTAGCAATTACATTCCAATTTCCGGATTCAGTTTGATATTTTGCCTCGTTAAATATCCAACGTGCATAAGTGACATCGAGATCCGTGACTCTGTTTGAAGGGGGATAACCATGTTGTTGAAGATTTTCGCTCGAAGCCACTTCAAATAGGTGTGAAGACAACCCGTTATTTTTAATTTGTCTCGTCCAACGAATGCTAGCCTTCATGGTATTAATGTTGCATGACAATTGGAATCCTCGTGGTAATGTTGGGTATCCTTATAAAAATTAATGCACGCGTGAAATAAATACGTGTCCATGTTGAAACTACAAAAAATGTTCAATTGGTATAACATGCTTTAAAATTGGAAATCAAACAATCTAAGGAATTTTCAGATTGCATACTGTCGGTGTAATTTTTAATTGAAATATCTAAGATATTATTGATAAAGCAATTTACGAGCAGCATTTCACAATCTAGGCAAAACTAACAAAAGTGGTCAAAACTAGATTTGAATAAACCATCCTCATCGGGTCAATGCGTATTTTAACAGACATTAAAATATAGATATTATTAGGTCTTGCTCGAATTTCAAGACTTGTAAAATAAATTGTTGTTTCTTAATCAACGTTGAACTTGAATTTGCACATGTATTTCGGACTCAGATTGTTGTATTATGTGAGAAATCTTTCAACTATACAGTTATCCATGTGTCAAATTTGAAACGATATCAAAGCGACAAATTCTTATTCCGTCATGTAGAATGGAACATGCAGAACCTTCAAACATTCCTAAGAATCAATACAAGAATACTCATTGTTTGTTATTTTGAAGCAGCTACAAAGTACACGGTCACCTATCAATTGTTTTGAAAATGCTATTGTCTTATTCATTTGTAGTTCTACATAGTAACCATTCCAGCACCCAATGGATATGCAAAATCATATTCTCTTTGATATACAGGCTTGATAAAAATATTTTCGACATTAAAATTGATCAAGTACTTACGTATAGTTTTGACACGTATTGTTCGTGAAACGTGGTGAATACTCTTTTTGCTGAAATCGCAAACATAATTTCCATCTATCGTTCCAGAATGCTCGAACGATTTGTCCAAAAACCACATTAGCCGAGCTGAATTTTCCCTACTTTCATCATCTACGGTAATCGGCATGGATTCGAATGTATATCCAATAACCCAGAATGCGATTTCATTATCGCGCGTCCATAAGTAACTAATTAGTAAAATGGAATCGGATGTAGCGTTTAAGATTTTTTACTTGATTTATATATTGAATCATTGTATGTCAATTTATCAGCAAAAAACAAACACATTTTAATTATTTCTGCAAACATGAACTTGCTTGATTTGAATATATATCGAAAATTGACTTGTGTGCAAGATAATACAGAACACATCTCGTTTGCACGCTAGTTTCATTTTTAGAAAAATTTGATTGTCGATTTTATACCGCGCGGTTTGTACCAATGAGTTGTTAAAGGCTAATTTTTTGTACTACTAAAATATGTCAAAACTGCATTTTCGAGTACAAATGAGATCCCTTCAGATTTAACTAGATACTTTCGTATAGGTTAGTGAATATGAAAAATCAAATTGTCCATTGATTTTCCCATCCACTCTTAAACAAAGCCAATCATGATCAATGATTCAGATATTTACCGTCTAATTAATGCCAAATACAGCGGATATAAGTTATATTCTGTTATATTTAAATCCCGAAATATTAATGAACAATAGGAATCATGGTTGACAATTTTTTTAGGATTATATATTCACTATTATATTATATTCAGACGGTGACACATTTTTAAAACGGGTTTAATTTCAATAGAGTTTGAACCCGGTATGTATATATACTCTATTTCAGCAACTGTGGTTTGTTTTAATTCTAATGACATTTAAATCGAGACATAGTTTGATGGATATAATAGAGGAAATTAGTTTGTACAATCACACTCACTACGTGTAACGGTTTAGAACAAGCAAATACTTGTAAGTAACATACTAGTCGATTGCGTAGTATAAAATGTTGCGAAATTTTGCAGACTGTGATTATCTTTTGTGTATGTTACCAGCATATTGTGCGACGTGTCAAAAAACTCACTGCTTCGATGTTAGAACTTCATTGAATTGACAATGTAGAAACACTGGCGATCCTTCGTACACATACACGTCAGAAGGTGATGAAACTAATTTCCCAAAAATGATTGACTCTGTAGAAATTGAATAAAAAATATTATTCAGTTGAAGAGCTAATAGAAAACGACCTGGATGCATGTATTTCAAAGAACAAGTATCTTACATATATTTTTCTGTTAGAACTTTATTTATTTTACCCTATATGTTTCAAAATGAAAATGAAAATTGCAATGATCATCAGGATAACAGCCACATCGAAAGCTAGTTTCGAGTGCTCAGCTTCAATGAAATCGTGACAAGAAATAATTAAAAGGTTTCGGTGAGATGCGCGACTTGTAAAGGTTAATCTAATCTAAAACAGACACAAATTAGGATGGTTTCAACAATTCAAAAAAACATTTTCTCAAGAGTTCTTAAGAATTTATTCCAGTGTAAAAAAATCAAATTTAGATTAAATATAGCTAGGTATCTTATACCATTTACTTTTGCACTTGTTTCGTCATGTTGGATGTTTTACCATTTTTTAATCATGACTTTCCTTTTGATGGATCAAATTTGGATCGAAGTTGATCAAAGTATTCGCTCTGGACATTATTTTAAATCGAAGTTGAAATAACCACAATCTCGCAACCCCTTTACAATTTGATATAAGTGCAGCCAACATTAAAACTTTTCGCACTGATTAAAAGTATTTGAGTAACCAGATTGGTGAAAACATGTAAAGTAATTTGTCATTTAAATCAAAAATACCTACAAGGAAAGAGCTAGTGGTGTGCGACTGATCAACTTAAAGTAATGTGCAAAAACTGAGTAAAGTTAACAACCCACACGAAATTGAATTTTCAACCTAGGATGATATTACTCACAAGTAGTTGATACTTCGAGATTTTCATTACTTTCGCTACTGATAATTTAGTAATCAAATATGCCAGCTTGCAATTATTGCAGTGGAAAACAAATATTTGTTCACTTGTTTTTACTAAAAATCTACACTTAAAAGCACAGAGATTACGACTACATGCTAGGGATTAAAACTTGTTCAGTCCGTTAAAATTTCCGAATGATCATTGTCGATATCGTTTTAAATTTGCTGATCAAAATTGCTAGTTTAAAATAATGACAATGTTGGGTGTAACGATGGTTTTTTGTACGAATTCGAGGCGTAAGATGAGGAACCGCTCTATTTAGATGTTCTGAACTTTGACCAAATTTACCAAAAAGTACTTCTTTATTGTTGGAAAAACGAAATGCTAAATTGTTTTCGATAGATTTACCCAGGCATGCGGTGAATACATTTTTGAACGAGATTCGTTCTTGATAGAACGTCTGAATGCTGAAGTTATTTCAAATGTTTTGACTTTAGGTCGTTTTAGATGCTTCGAGTACTCGTCAACGCACAACAAATTTTCATGGAATAATTGATTTGTCGGTTTTAGCTACGAAGCCAGCAAATTTAATAATTCCACGATTTAACTCTACCAAATTGATGCTGCTAGTTTTAAAATTTCTATACTTTGTGTTTCGTTTATGTTCATATCTTGCCGTTAAATACTTTTTTCGCAAGATAAAATAATAAATAATAATAAACAATTTTTGCCCATCAACGAATTGTCAAATATTGCTTCCTAATGCTCAATAAGCATAAATTGTTCACAGAGCACGGGAAAACTCCGAAATATGCTATATCATGTAAATATCCATGATTGTCGTAATGACAGTTTTACAAAATGCAAAGATATCTAATCGTAAATAATTCCTTAACTAAGCAACGATGATTTTCAATGGATGGTGAACGTTTGATTTTATTTAGAGTTGTGAAAATGCACCATATATAAGGATTATTTGCGGCGTTTTGAGAATATAAACCGTACAATTCTGACACCAGCCAGCTAGCGAATATTTTGAGACTGGATAGTTAATCAGTGAATAGGTACAGTTGAAAATTAAAAATTGGCAGTTTTTATGAAATGATGTTTAATGATGGAAAGAAAGCAGTGCACGCATATTTTCTATACGTTTTGTGCCACACAAAGCTCACATCAGTATCATTCTCGCCATTTTTTGAAATGCATGATATTCTCTCGTCAATGACTTCGCGGATTAATTCCCAGTAATTATACATTATTTAATTACGCAGAGATTACTAGAGAGAAACATGTTTAGAATCTAAGTGTCAATATATCCGACGGCCTTACTTGGACTTTTCATTTGAATTCTCTAATTTTAAATATCGCACTCCTTCTTATTGTGGTGTAAGTCTTCATTTTGTCCGCGGTAAGTCTAATATAATTTCTCAATTCATATTCTTTTTTATTTTACATCGGAATATTTAGTGTTCACATGCTATTTTCAATGCATTTCCCTGAAAACATTTTGATACTGAAATGGTGAATCTGAAACTGTTCACGCGCAAGCGTTAACCCTCAAGCGGAAATTCTTGATAAAATCCTCCAGCTTGCGATCGGCTCATAAAAACGGTTTTTTAAAAATTCATGCTTCCTCAAACAATCGATTGTACATATTATAACGATTTCCAGAACGTCCAGAACAATTACGTTCGAATTTACCTGGTTTATATCATACGTATATTGTTTTAAAATATTTTACAAATTTATGTACAATTTACATAGTGCCCGTTTTGATTTTATGGAAATTCTGAATCTGGAATATCAAAAATATTCAAATAAAGATTTGACCTTCAAATTCTTCTCTCTAAGGAAACTAAAAGATTGTGCAGGCGAAAATGAGTGTGTACCGCAGCAAAGAATTACTTAAGGCCTCAAAACCTAAAATAAAAAAATCTGAAACAACACAATGTAAATTTCTTGCAAGTTAAAAATACCCAAAGCAATTAAGGGTGCATAATATTGACACTGATTCAAAAATCCAGAAATAGAGTTGCGATATATCTCGGTAGGATAAAAGTGAAACTGTCCCATGACAAACCATCGTATCGTTTTTGGCAATCAAGCCTTCTGCACCAAGGATGGCGAAACAAGTGTTTTCCATCAAAACTGCTGTCTACGGGCACAGCTTCCAATGATCGAAAAACTGTTAGAATTGCACCCTATTAAATTGCCCCAAAGGTGAAGACAATATAACGATCTTCACAGCATTTATAAATCAAGAAGAGCCTAGTTATCCATAGTTCTGTGATCAGAACAACCTAAAAAGAATGGAAATCAGTTTATCTAGCGCAAACAAATAACCACATTTTCTGGTGTTGTATGTCCACTTCACACCATTTTTAATGTTATTTCATAACTAGAAGTTTTTTTCTCTCGAATAAACCAACGCATTTGGCGTTGATGATCGTATCTAATACGCGACTATTTTCAACAAAAGAATAAAATGGATATGTTAATATTTTTCGAGCAGATTTTTCTACTGAGATTTAGAATTTTATAAGAGCATTTAACTGATTATTCCAGATTTTGCGTCGGATTTATCTCGTTGATATCATGTCCACATTTTCAGTGAATGAGTTTTTTTAATGTAATTGTTATATAACTTGTTGTGTATTTAAATTGGTAAGAAGCAGAATTTACCAACATTTTGATTAAAGCTCTCTAATTCTTATCAGTTTGTATTCAATGGTCTATATTGTAATGACACAATAATAGGAATTGAAATATAATCGGTATAAAACTTTTTCTCACTGTGATCCCTGATTTATTTGTTATTTGAATCGGTTTCTTAGTGTTCATGAGGGAATTTAAAACTGGTTTCCTTGTTGTATTTATAATCATGCAAATGGGTGCGATTGCCCGAGGGACGCGGGTTGAGTTCGCAATCGTTGATCATGCAGTCAAGTCACGGAAGAGGTACAAATTAAAAACACAATGGAAAATTGAATAACTCATTCATTTTTTCAACTTTGAAGGTATTTTCCTTGAAATTTGTAAGTCAAAATTGTTTGCAAATGTAAGATTGATATTAAATATTTTGTTAAGGCCTCTAATTAGAAAATCGAAAATTTTCAAAAGTTAAGATAAGAATGATCAGAATACAGATACGATAGTAAAATTCTCGAAAAAACAATTTCGGAGCACATGCCAAACAAACGGTTAATATTTAAAATGAAATTAGAAAAAAATGTAAAAAGTTGGAACTTGGATGTAGCATGGATGATTAAAATGCCTTTAAATATATAATTTGTGTTGAAATTTGACTCACTTTCAGAAAATGCGAAAAACAAAATACACAGCGAAAATCTTGGCAGCATCCCGCGCATCCAATTTAACAATGTGTTTTAAAAGCCGAAAAAACTTCTGATTAAATCGTTAAATATTGACATTCGACGAGATTTCTAGGCCAAGTATGTGGTCACGATAACACCTATTGAGAAATGGTGATCTTGTGAAAACGCACACATAGCAATCACGTGGGCGACGATTAAACACTGAACTATTGGCAAATTTAAATATGTTAAGGATACAAAGGTTGTACATTTATGTAAATAACTATTATTGTTATCATAAATTGTATGAAGACGATCCAGCATTATTGCACACTCCCAAGAGAACCTCCAGTCGCTAATGGATTGTTTTTCATTGACATGCAGAGAATTTGGGTTAACGATCAGGATGAGAAAGACCACATTACTTGGTTAAGGAATTGATTCGCCTCCAATCCTCACTGTTGGAAACTGTCAGCTAAAACCAGTACATCATTTCACATATATCGGTTCAACCATTGCGGATAACCTCTCGGTAGACGGAATAATAATAAGAGGATTCGCAGAGCAGCTGTCATGTTTCCCGATCGAACTCTCGTGTTTGAGTAACCTCAAGTTGACTGTAGAGGCAAACCTAATGGTAGAGAGCGTGTGTTCTAAATGCATTACTGTACGGCAGTGAAACCTATACCACTCAAGCAAAAAACGAACATATACTGAATGCTTTCCATCTACGAAGCATCCGTCATATCTTCAACATATCATAGATTGAATAACGGACTAACGCTGAAGTGCTTTAAAAAGCTGGTCTACAGAGCATGTTTACCATATTATTACAACGACGCCTGCGGTGGCTTGGTCATGTCTACAGAATGGAAAATTGTCGTATTCCGAAACATCTACTCTGTGGTTATTTTCAATTAGGAAATCGACCATTGGGCCGACCGCACTTGCGGTACAAGGACTTTTGACAAGAGATATGAAAGCTCTTAGCATTGACGCCGCAAGCTAGGGAGAACTCGCTCTTGACCGCTCATATTGCAGGTATTGTGTAAAGCGTCGTCTGCAAGCTGGGTTAGAATAAACAGCTCTTGGCTTCTGAACGCACATCACGTCGTCGTCGTGCAACTGACGCCCTACAACCCAGTTCTGACATTCGTTGCAAGCGCTTTCATGAGAGATTGTTCCTCCCAAATCGGACTGTTTAGTCATTCAAAGAGCTGTCGAACATGAACATTCATGCGATTGTAATATATATATCCATTATCGACATCGACCGAAGTAGGCTAACACAAACGCAACAAACCGAAATTTTCTTTGGCAATAGCGAATGTTTATAAAATAATGGATTACATATAAAGCATAAGTCAGCAATTGATTGGAATTTGTTCTGAACCGATCGTGTATTCATAATGTTAATAACTTTGTATGCAATCGGTTATAGCAATTATGGGCACAGAAACTTCGTCATGCCAAGTGTCAAAGTGAGGGCAGAGAGCATCACTAAGTAACATTCCCCTGACCACATGTGTTTTTGCATTACTGTGAAGAATAGTTTGTTTTGAGTCCGGTAGGCATGGCCAGGATCATTTGTCACTGTATGAACATCAATCTAAAAGAAATGAACACGGTCATTGGCAATTGACAGTGCGACTCATCCGTAAAACTACATAACTAATTGCCTCAAGGTTAAATAATAATTAATTGACATGTGTTATCTAACAGTGAAATAAAAGCACAACATGTTTTCCATTCTGCTTTTGTTTCTAAGCATACGGATCCTGATCCTACTGTCTCTAACTGTTCAGCGCAAACAGAACGAAACCGGTCTTGGTGTGTGGGTGTGGGTGTACCGGAAATGCATGCAAACGACCATTTTTGTAATGTATTATGATTTGTGTTTTGGGTGATTGGGCACGAGTTACAAACAGGAAAATTATACGGAAACAATTAACAATTCTGAGTCGTCAATATTATTCCATAATCCTTATGTGCATTCCTTTTCTTCATACCTTTCAAATAACTGCAATCTTGCATTGCAATATTTCCTTAAAATTCACGTGCAAAACATGCACAAATTTTCTATGATTAAACTGCTCCCAAAATATCTAAGTTGATCAAATTTCAAAACGTATTTCAATTTTAAATAGTAATAGTATATTATCGTCACCTACAATATCAATTTAGTTAGAGCTAACAATTTCTGTAATTGGTTTTCATTTTAACGGGATGTATATGCACTGGACTCGAGTTTCTCTTACCAAATATCCGATGGGAAGACTTCATATAAAGATCTGCTTGGTTGGGCAACATCAGATGTTGCTGGCTCTTTCTTGTCTAGTCGGGCAAATATATGCTTCTCAAATTTGCCAGTCTGGAGAAAGATTCATAAAAGCCTAATTGCTATTGGTCATACGGTGGGCGGTAGCCCGGGTTGTAAGGCGTCGGACCACAATTGTGATGGTCGGGAGTTGGAATCCCACCCGAAGCAGAGGATATGCACTGCTGATGTGCTCAAATGAGAGCAAAACTCGAGTACAGTGCTTCTATCATGGACCGTCGTGATCAACATTGTGAATATTTCAATGAGCTTGGTACGGATGAGTATTTACAAACATAAACAGCATATCATCTAAAAATCGCATAATCATTTTATCTATGGACCCCATAAATCGAATCGTACACAAGAATCGAATCAAAGTGTGCAGGCAAGTACCATGTGCATCAGTTCAAATGAAATGATTACAACCCATAATTGTTTCGAATTAATTTTAGCTGATCCTATCATCTAAAATGCTCTGGGCGGAAGTGTCCGAGATTATTTATACGAACTCAAGTCTCAACTCTGAATTAAAATGATGTAACATAGGTACGAGTAATTAATGAGATTAACAATCTTCTAAAATTATAAGCTGCATGACCAGCCTCCACATTTTGAATATTTTTTTAAATTATAGGCAGATGTGATGGTTTATTCAAACTTTGACAACCAGTTTTGCTTTAATGCTCGAACCAAATTTAATGCAGGAGTATTTTCTCTACTTACGTAGGATTGACAAAAAACGTTGAAACATCTCATACTTAGCCTACTTTTGAGCAAAATTATTTAATCTGTTTTCTATCAAACCGTTTAAGCACTTCATGACTTCAGACATGACACAACAGATGACTGAGCTCGAGAGCTTTCAGCGATTATGCAACGGATTTGTAGCCGAATCAGCCCTAAAATATCTATAGCAGGGGATGGAACCACACCTATCTTTCTAAATATCCTGGGATCACCAGCAGTACGCACCACTGAGTGATTTAAATGATTCAAGTAACTAGCAAATTTGAGCTTAATGTACTTTGAGGATTCCACTCGAACGCGGTGAAAACGTTTCCCTTCATTGTGAATTTTATCAGAAATAACTCAGTTTTTGTCAAAAATGAAATATTTAAATGTTTTTCTTCGAATATTAAAAAAGAGACCATGAAAATATTACCTGAAACAATGAAACGCAGAGATCTGATGCCTAGACCTAGTGGGTATGCATATAATCTTCGAGAATGACCCTATATATACAAAGATAGACATAGCTGCCACTAATTACGATACGCTTATACCGCCTTCGGCCAATTTCGAATTTGTTCGCCGTTTTCGCGAATACAAATTTACTGCCACTTGAAGTTGATCTTCTCATCTCATTTGATATCCATGATGCGTGCGTATAATTCTGAGTGCGGCTTGTTGGAATATTGCTTGTCTGGTCTAAAAGATCTACTCAATATTTTAGCCGTGCCTTTTTCTCTAATTTGTCGAAGCCGCATCTGTGATAATACTTTGACGACTAGACTGCGAATATCAATCACAGATCTGGGAGAATCGCTTTGAAATTGGTTTGAAGCATTAATGTGAGTTGGTACCTTTATTTTTTGCATGTGCACTGTAATACTTACGCAGCCTGAACCACCACAAATGGTACGTTTTTCAATTTGGAGCGGTTTGGCCTAGGGTGACAACTTCAAACGCGCTTTTATATCGTGCGTCTCACAAAGCCTTTGGTAGCCGATTACAGCTTCTGGTATGTAAGCGTGTAATGGGTGACTCAGCAAAATTGCATCTAGTGACAACAGAATGTGAGATGGTGATTGGGTGGCTCCTCCAAACTTGTTTGCTTCAAGCAGATGGAGTTCTACGTCCATGAATAGAGTCCATCCAGTAGAATGGAAAATCGTCATATCAAAGCTCAAATGTGTATGGCTACATTTATGAATAAGGATTTAGATTCAACCACGAGGAAAATCTTCGTATACAGAGTTTTTTTTAACTTCGTTCTAATAACACATTTGACCCGATCATTGTTCAAATTTAATAACATTGCTGTGCCTTTGCTTCTAGTAAAAACGTTGGGAGTGCACTGGCTTGCATCTGATCAGCTTCGATGAAGATATTTCATGCAATGAATAGTGCTTCCGACAAGAAACGCTCAACTCTATTGGGGTGTCAACAAAGGAATACTCAAGAAGTCTTGAAGCATCTAAAAAGTAAGTCCATCATATTGCTAAGCGCTTTGCAAACTATTATTGGACTGAATTTAGCCTCAATAAAGAGAAGCAGCGTTTACCTTCAACTTTCAGAGTATGTCTAGTGGAATCAGGAAAACCATTGGACAAACCAAACCCGAAACGCATCCGATTACAACAGCATCTGGTAACCCGGATAGCAACAAAACTGAGCAAATGAAAACATGGATCCAACACCTCTCTTCCTTCTAATCTAGGGATCGCATCAAATCATCACATCCGAGCACCTAACAAATCTATACTACCCTTAATCCAGCTGAGCTCAAAAGAGAAATCGACAGCTAACTGAGTGGGACAGCTCAGGGAAATAACGGAATTCCACCTGAACTAACCAAGTGCTGAAGAATATAATTTATATTTGCACTTCACCGTTGTTCATTCGGTGTTAGCAAGAAGAGCGTTTTCCACAAGAGATTTCATGTTATTGTCTTTACGCCCTCAGCCCACGATGGATTTCGTTGGGTAAAATCTACTAGGATTTTAGGAATCTTAGTACGACACACATTAATTTGGACGAAAAAATGTGTTGCGGCTCAATCGGCAAAGAGGGAACATTTTCGACTACGTTCAACCGTAATATGCCGAAAATGTAATGTGCTCTTACCCATCTACAAGGCAATAGTGATGGCCGCGCATAGAATATTGTATTAAGGTTTGAAGCCCGCATTAGTAGAAGAATATATTGCAGCTAAAACTAAATCTCAAGGTTGTCACAGCTGGAAGTGGTGGTGGGGATAAGCTCCCGCTACCTACAAAATGCTCCCATATGGCGTGCGTCTCAAATAGCCTCTAACTACCAAAGCCCAACTCCTGGCCTGCCCGTGGTGGAACTGCTTCCACTGACAGGAGAAGGGGCGAAGGCGGGTGACTGGCGCTTCAAAACCAGTTCGCTTCGGGTAGATGGAGCTCGTCAGCTTAAGAGGACAGTCCATCTAGGCGATGGAAACCCTGATTCCAATCCTCCGCTTCCTGCGGATTACACAAACACAATACTCCGCCGAGGACGGTCCCAAGCCCGTCTGCGAAAGATGAAGGGTTAGACGCGGCGTCAGCAACTCCACTGTGTAAAAACCTCAAACCGCTACTGAAAACAAACCAACATGTCATACCAAAGTAACATTTTCATGCTTAAATTGAGAAGAAACCTCATATGAGGTAAACATGAAGCAGACTGGTGAAAGCCCACCGGAAGCCAGTCAGCAGATAAATCTTCCGTTGGTTAAAATATCAACGAATTTTGCCACATGGAACGTCCGTACGATGTATGAGACCGGAAACGCTGCACAGGTGGCAATAGAAATGCAAAGGTATGTTATACAACTGCTGGGAATATGTGAAAGTAAATGGAATTGATCTGGTATATTGGTTTTGACATACGGGGAACGGATTATTTACTTAGGTCATGAAGACGAGAACCATAGTCATTCAGAATCCGTCGCCACTATGCCATCGTCAATAGCTGCAGCGCTCTCATTGGATTGAAACCCGTTGACTCACGGATAATCAAAGCCAGAATCAACTCTAAGGGGAGAAATGTGACGGTAATTCAATGTTATGCACCCACAAACAATGCTAGCCTTGAGTCGACAGAAGAATTTTACGTGCGTCTGCAGTCTGTCCTAGACAAGACACCCAAGCGAGATATTAAGATTTTGATGGGTGCCACGAACGCGAAATTGGGTACAGACAATACAAGGAGAGAATCTGTGATGGGTACGCACACCTTAGGTGAAATGAATGAGAACGGTGAACTTTTCGCAGAGTTTTGCGTGCTGAACCATCTGGTCATCGGAGGCAGCATCTTTCAACACCGAAATATCCACAAGGCCAACTGGACATCACCTGATGGTATTACTGCCAATCAAATCGATCACCTATCGATTTCACGAAAATGGAGACATAGTCTCCTTGATACACGCGTAATGCGAGAGGCGGATTTTGCTTCAGATCACTACCTCCTAATGGCCACAATTAAAATCAAGTTGAGAGCTTTATACGAAACCGGTAGTCGGCCTAGTGTAAAGTATCACACGCAGAAACTAAGGGAAGAGCGTACAAGAGAAATTTTCTCAATCTCACTGAAAAAAAGATTCGAATCGCTCAACAACTTAACCCCTGAACTCCAAATAAATGAACACTGGACCGCTCTAAAAGACTGTTGGCAAGACACTTATAAGCACATTGTTGGCGGACGGGTAAAGAAAGACAAAGAGTGGATCTCGAATGAGACCTGGACAATGATCAACTCGAGAAGGCAGCTGAAACAACAGATTATCCGGTGTAAGGACACCAAGCAGAAAAACCAACTGATCGAACAATACGGCTCCCTAAATAAAGACGTGAAACGAAGTGTCAGAAGTGACAACAGGCGGTTCTATGAAATACTGGCAACGGAGGCGGAAAATGTAGCAGAGAAGAGAGACCTCAACGCCGTCTACAACATAACCAGAACCCTATCAAGAAGAAAAATACCTTCCGGCAAAATAATAAAGGACGGTGATGGTAACCTTATCAGTCAGGAATCGGTACAAAGAAAGCGACGGATGGAGCACTTCAAGGAACTCCTAAATCGTCCAGCACCTACTTCAGTCACTGACATTCCACCTGCAGCAAATTTGCTAGACGTAAACACCGATCCCCCTGGTCGAAATGAGATACTTTCTGCCTTAAAATCGCTGAAGAATGGCAAAGCACCACGTCCAGATAAGATTCCACCAAAAGCTCTGAAGGCTGATTTACACATCTCGGCTGATATGTTACTTCCTCTGCTGCAGAAAACTTGGTCAGAAAGACGGGTCCCAAATGATTGGAAGAGAGGTCATTTGGTCAAACTTCAAATAAAGGGGATCTCAGGCTATGCAAAAACAGGCGAGGTATCATGCTGCTCTCAGTCCCCAGTAAAGTACCTAAGCAAATAATCTTTCTGCGTTTTCGCTACTCTATCAAGAGTTACGGCCAGAGCAATCGGGTTTAAAAAAAAAAGTCTGGTATCGACCAAATTGCGACCCTCCGTATATTAATTGAACAAAGCATTGAATGGCAATCGCCTCTTTGCCTCAACTTCATAAATTTTGAGTAAGCCTTCGACAGTGTGGACCGCGAATTCATAAGGGAGCTTTTGCCACACTATGGGGTCCCACCGCTTTATATGGACCTCATAAAGCAGCTGTATGAAGATCCTTCCTGTTAGGTAGTTCACAACGGAAGACTTACCGATCCATTTGCAGTTGAGACTGGCGTCCGCCAGGGATGCCTGTTGTCCCCAATACTTTTTCGGTTGCTAATAGACTGGATAATGAAACAGACAGTAAACGTTGAGAGGAACGGTATCGATTGGAAGGAATCCGACCATTTGGAGGATCTGGAATAAGCTGATGATGTCTGCTTGATATCACGTGACCCCCAACGTCTTCAGAAAAAGACCGATAGACTAGCACACTTTGATTCATATGCAGGAATACGCGTGAATACCGAAAAAACAGAAGTCCTCCGTGTGCTAACTGCCGAGCACCCATCAATTACCATCAATGGTAAAGCAGTTGAAGACGTCACGCAATTCTTCTACCTCGGCAGCCTTGTTTCAATAAGTGGTGGCACGGACGAAGACATAGTCGCCAGAATCAGTAAAGCAAGATACGCGTTCATAGCTTTGAAACCCATTTGTAAGTCGAAGGTTGTATCAAAACGCACGAAACTCCGTATATTCAGAAGCAACGTCAAATCCGCGCTATTCTATCGATCGGAAAACTGGCGAGTGACAGCAAAGTCTTCTGGCTGCTTGCAATCATTCCACAATAATTGCCTTCATCGAATTATTGGGGTAAAATGGCCAGAAAAGATAAGAAAACAAGATCTGTGGCAAATTGCTGCTGAGGAACCGATCGCTCAGCACATCAGTAGAAGAAAATGGAGACGGGTTGGGCACACCTTGCGGAAACCTTATGATGACATCACGCGTGATGCTCTGGAATGGAACCCAATCGGGAAGAGACGGGTCGGACGCCCAAGGCTATCTTGCAGTCGCTCGTGTGAAGAGGAAATCCGCAAGTGTGGACTTAACTGGAACAACATCAAACTAGCTGCTATGGACAGACCAAACTGGAGACGAATTGCCGAGGCCCCATGTTCCTCCAGGAACTCAAGGGATTAAGTCAGTAAGTCAAAACTGGTACAGAAACCGGCGACTCCAATGATCGAGACGTTGACATGTACCAACTAGGAAAACCATCTATTAACATTCAGAATTTTCTCCATTCCATTCACAGAAACACGCCTGCGTTTCCTACGCATCAATGCATGTAGTGGCGTGTGTTTTCAAGCATACCTCCAAAAGAATCTGGGCACTCGTTTCGACGTGGTCGAATATAGCCCTGTGAAACTTATGCCGTTACTGATTCACGAAGCTCATCAAGTTGCTTAAGAATAAGTGTGATTGATGCAACTGTAATAGTTACAAACAAATCTCCTTTCTGAATGTTGTCTGCAAATGTTTTGAAAACGTTTTACTGATTCGTCTTAAATAATTAGCTAACAGAATTTACTTTGACTCTCCAAGTGGATTTTGCTGAGGAAGTTTAGCCGTAGACATGATCCTCTTCCTAAGATTACTTTAAAAACATTGTCGGTAACTGCATATGCTTTATACACCGTTTTTATTGATGTAACAGATGCATTTTAATATATTTACAGGGAGGGTCTTTATAAAGTGATTGTTCATATAGGCTGCCTTACAAGATCGGTCAAACTAGTTATTATTTTCTAATGTGAAATGAAGTGCACATTAAATTCATAAGGTTGTAAATCAGTATCTTTTGAAATGGACAAAACAAGGGAATGTTCTACCTTATATACTGTTCGAAATTTTCTCCGCTATGCTGCTGGAGCATGCTTTTAGGACGAAAACAGAAGGTGTTTATTTTAAACCCTTATTGACGTCCCGCATATACTAGTCCGTGATCTGCTGTTCTTGGACAACCCGTTCATTAATGTTCATTCTTAAAAACACATATTTGCCAAAGTACTGCTTTTATTCAGCATGCAATTTATGAGTTAACGACCATTATGAACGAGACCAAATTGCGTGTTCAAACGAATGTTAGGCAACCCATCTTCACCGGTTAACTCTATCAGCTTTAACATGGGATATGTTCATCATTTCACTTATATTGCTTCAACCCTCACTGATTACCACTTTCGAAACACATTCATTGATACAATGATTTTCAGAGCTGATGAAATCTTCTTCCGTTCAATATCTGTTCACTGAAGCAACTAAATGCTTCATTGTACAAAAGGGAATACTAGACTATCTAAGTAGCTGACTGTTTGTATTTGCGAATTATTCTTCGTATGTTACTCATATCATATATGTGTGGCGCCTTTTAAAGCAGGTCTGCAGAGCCCGTTCACCCTACTACAACAGCGCCGCGTACACCAGCTAGTTCAGGTAAATGAAAAAGAAAATGACCATGCTCCGTATGATCTATTAACGGTCAACTCAGATCCTAAAGTCGACCATTGGGCAGACCCCACATGCCGTACAAACAAGTTTTAAAATTAGATGTGAAAATACGTGTCATCAATTCAACGAGTTGACAATTCAGTGCTCACGACCGATCACCATGAAAATTGTCAACTTCAACCTGTGTAAGATCAGTTAATTCTTCGATTTGCTCATTGTGGATCACCCCTTCTGCGTGTAACTGATATAGACCGACCGAATTATGTATATCGCTGTGATCGATTTATGAATGTAACTTGTAGCTTGTAACTAAAAATTTTCAGTCATTCTTTATACCGACTCTGGAGGAGTCGGCCTAACATATATTATACACTCCGCTAGCCTTCTTCCCCACACCCCATCCTTGTTGAGAAAAACAACTATGAAATGCATCTACACCAACGCACAATGTCTCGGAAACAAAATCGGTGAACTGCATGCAGTTTTTCTGAGATGTTCACCAGACATCATCGCCGTAACGGAAACGTGGCTGCAGACTCAGCAAACAAATAGTGAACTAGAATTACCAGGAATGTCACTTATTCGTCATGACCGTGAAACCAGAGGAGGAGGAGTAGCTTTGTATTATAGCCAAAACCTTCTGTGCCGTGAGATTACGGATCCAGACATCGTGTTACTGGATACACTCTGGTGCTCAATCCGACTAGCTAACGGCGAAGACTGTGTTTTGGGAGTAGTATATCGCCCACCGTCTGCACAGGAAACTTACAATCTGGCCCTACTGGATAAAATTCGCATGGTTACTTCCAGATACACTTGTGGATTTTTGATTATGGGTGACTTCAATTTACCGAATCTGCAGAGCAGTACCATTTACCCAGAACACTCCCTCGAGCGCGCATTCAGTGAGTTGTTTGACGATATTCCTCTTTATAACCACATTACATGTAATACCCGATACCGCGGAAACGATTTACCCTCACTCTTAGATCTCGTTCTGACAAGCAATGAACATGAATTGATAACGTTGCTTACGAAAGTCCACTGGGACTAAGTGATCACGTCGTCATCCAGTTTGACTATCTGTTTGAAGCTGTAAGAACAAATGATGCCCGTAAAAGAGTTAGGCGGATCAACACTATGGCGTTGAGTGATGCTCTGAAAAACACGTTTAACTGCCAACCGGAAACCAGCAACGTACATGACTTTTGGATATGGCTAATATCTAATCTCAAAAGTTCAATCGAAGTGAGCTCCGAATTTGTCCTCAGGAACTCAAGAAAAAACTTTGAATTTAAATTAAGAAGCCGAACTCGTAAGTGGTTAACGGTACGAAACATTGCTTGGCGACACCATCGGCAAAACCCATCATCCGAGACCTGGGAAACATTCCGTTACTGCGGAACAAAGTAAACAAATTTGTCATCCAAGACAAGTTGTGCTTCCAAGAAGTGATATCAAGCATGATGGAGCGAAACCCCAAAATACTATATCGTATGGTTAACGATCAAGCTAAGGTGAAACCTGGAGTAGCGTCCGTGAACACATCAGCTGGACCAACAACAACTGCAGCAGAAACTGCTGATGCTTTAGCCACGTTTTATTCATCGGTATTCAACCCGATAGAACATGCAATAAACAGCCCAAATCCAACACTTTCAAACACGGTTGCCCTAAGTGAAATAAGTGTCACTGAGAAACGTGTCCTCCAAGGTTTATTTAATCTTAAAACCGGAAAGTCTCCTGGGGCCGACGGAATAACACCGAAAATATTGAAGCAATTTGCGAGTTTGCTATACAAACCACTCACTTATTGTTCGAGCAAACACTGGCAAGCGGAGTGATTCCTACAGATTGGAAACGAGGAATAATTTCTCCAATTTACAAAGGTGGAAATCGCTCCGATGTTTCCAATTACCGACCCGTTACTCTGTTACCAGTGATTTCAAAATTACTTGAGCGACTCATTGTTGACGATCTAATGAAACACTTCGAGAATAATCAGTTGCTTTCGAGGAACCAGCATGGATTCAGACGCAATTATTCCTGTTTGTCTAATTTACTGGTAACGCTAGATGATTGGACAAAATCGGTAGATAAAGGGCAAGCAATACACGCGTGCTACTTAGATATATCTAAAGTATTCGATCGTGTTGACCATTCCATACTACTGCAGAAGCTTGAAAGGCTTGGTATCACTGGAAAGTTGCTGAATTGGCTAAATGACTACCTAACAAATCGCACTAACCAGGTACGTGTTGATGGTGCATTATCCAAACCAATTGCAGCAACTAGCGGAGTTCCCCAAGGCTCAGTCCTTGGTCCGATCCTCTTTCCGGTTTATGTTAATGAAATACCGGAAATTGGTCGATGTAACATTTCGTTATTGGGACACGACATAAAGATTTGGCGCAGCATTCGTAGTCCGGAAGACTGTCTGCTATTACAAAAGGAACTTGATACGCTTCACAGCTGGTCGTTGGAGAACAAACTGCCGTTTAACTTCAACAAATGCAGGATCATGAATGTGGAGAATCGAGTAGAGTTCACATATCACATAGGTTCGCATGTCCTTGAGAATTGCAGTGAAGAAAAAGATTTGGGTGTATGGATATGCTCCAGTACAAACACACTTTCAAAATAACAAGTGCCGTTAAAACAGCAAAACGTGTTCTAAATCTACTCAAACGAGTATTTTGGAAATTTTCGCCCAAGATATTCCCAAGGATCATGAATACATACTTGAGACCAGTCATGGAATACGGTGTGCAGTCATGGTTTCCGTGGCTCAAGAGGGATGTGGAACTTATGCAGCGAATCTATCACCGCTCAACGAAACTAGTTCTCAGCATCCGAAACAAACCATATAAAGAAAGGATAGCTCAACTAAATCTGTTCGATTTTTCCTATCGACGAATCAGAGGAGACCTTATCTTACTTTACAAAACATTCCATACCCTGAACCATCCCTTAAAGGATTTATTCACGCGAAAGGATACGATGAATTATTGGACCCATGAATATGTGCTGGTCGTACCCCATT